>MU226202.1:743923-758631 GCA_018584345.1 Thuja plicata
AAATATTATTTGGTTATTTGAATGGATTATCCTCACTTGAATTTAATAATTCAAACAATGTGAAAAGCCACCCATGTGGAAATAATTCATTTATTTAATTAAATAATTCCTTCATATTTGTCTCACCCTCCTCCATGAAGATGAAGAGTCAGCCATTTCTTCCCAAGAAACTCTTCATCCTCTCTTCAGGATTTTCTATATTATGGACCTTCTTTCCCTCATTTGAGGAGAGCAATTTTTAGAGTACCTAAACTTAGTGAATTATTGTCTCAATTCTCTCATATTTCCAAGCTTTTATTTCATATTTAGTGTAATCTCATTTAGCTTAATGGCATTCTTCATCTCAATTTAGTTTGTTTATTTATCAAGTAGCTTAATTTTGTTATCTCTTTCAAGTTTCTTAGCTTAAAATCTGCATCTTCATTCCTAGATTACAATTGCATCTCTCATATAGAATAAATTTCATTTTAGTTTTCAAAGCTTTCAAATCCTCCATTTTAGCAATGGTCTATGGTTTTTGGCTCTCATTCTGAGAGTAATTAAACAACCCAACTAAATAGGAGGCAATAGGTCAATTTGATCGATATTACAGAATGAGCAATTCATGTTCATCTTTGCGATTCAACGATTGAGCAATGACTATGTTGTGTTGTGGCTGATTTAGAGGTCAAGATTTAGACACATACATTTTGGCGCCCACCGTGGGGCAAAAAATTGATTTTTGATCTCACTCTTCAAAATTTTCTGACAAAATTTTGCACTTTACCGTATGTCCGTACTTCTTTGTTTATGAATTCTCGTGCAAGAATTCTGAGGGTACCACACGAAGTTGTTCTTTCATTAGCAATCTCTTGCATGACAAAGAACTTTCTTGCACCAGTTGTTGTATTTCCTCACGTGAAGCCTTGTAATTCCTCATGTGAGACTTGGTGATAGTCTCTGGAATTTCACAGTTTCTTCAATTACTGTTACTGTTTTCCTAATTATTTTCACATGCTATTTTTTTAATCTCTCTGATTTCTTTGACAGTGTAACAGTGGGCTGCAGGTCGCTTGATGAAGACATAAACTTGCTAATGGTTTTCTTGTAGGATGGTTGTCGAAGATCATTTTAAAATGTTATGCTTGTTTATTACTTTCATCACATAGTATAATTAGGGCCTTGTTAAAATTTCTTAGGAATCTTGATAGAAAAATAGGGGAATAGGCTCTTCATTAGATGGAAGTGATGCCCATGGATGAATCCAAGACCCAGACATTGCGAGCATGATGGAGACCTAGGGAAGAAAGGAAAGGTAACAAACCTTTAGCACGTTCACTTGTCAGGGGATTATGCTCTTCTCTCTTTGAGAGAAGCAGAAACCCCAAAGCTTGTGAATTGGTTGGAGGAGAGTTAGCTCAGTGATGAATATGTCTTGTGTGTTTGGTTAAAGTGAAGAGGTAGAGAAGTATGCTCTTCTCTATTTGAGAGAATCAGAAAATCCAACCCTCAAACTGAGCCAAGTTTTATGTCACCTTTAGAGGGCTTGCCGGAAGTTGAACCCTTGGGAATGACCCAAGTGAGTACACACCTATTTCTGGTGATTCCAACTCCCTATAATAAAGTATGATTTGTTGAGTCCAAAGACTCCAAAGCCATGGTAACTTATTTCTCATGATTTTGACTATCATCTTGAGAAAGCCTTGTCTATTGTACTGAGTGGCACCACTCCCAGCCTTGCTTGCGGGGGTGTATGACTTTCAAGTGTTAGTGTGGCTGCAAGGCCCAAGCCTTGTATTAGGGACACTGAAGGTTATTGTGAACAAAAGCCCACTAAAATACTTCTTAGTTATTTGCCTACCTGGATCACCTCTGAAAGGAGACATAATCTTTGCGCAAGGAGGGGGAAGAATCTCTCCCCTAGATTCTCACCATAGGTATGCACCTGGATGCTTGAAGATGGTATATGATGCTGGCCCCTACTTTAAGGGTAACCTTTGAACATATATTATTTAGTCCTTGGAAACACCAAAAACACGAGCACCCTCTAGGGGGTGACATGACTGTGTGAGGTGCACGCATACACAAGCAGTGAGGCATGAATTTTGTCTTCTCGACCATTTTTTTGTAGGGATAACTAAGTGCTTGTTTTGAGTCTTAAATTGTCCAATCATGATTAAACAAAGACTCCCATGATTCTGCCAAGTTGCCTTGTCCTTGGTAGAACTATTTGTGACTACTTCTTTTGTCACTATTGCTTGATCAAAACTTTGTGCTTGTTAACGATTGCTTGTCACATTCAAATTGAGATTACTGTTCTGAATTGTCATAAAAATATCCTAAATATGGAAATTCTATCAGAGAATAGTCCTACCTATGTCTCAAAATCTGACTTTTGTCTTGAAAACTGAGTTGATCTATTGAAACCTGGAGTTTTCTCGCGTGAGATTCTAGAAACTGAGTATTTCCTTGCGTGAGCTTTCTTTTTCTCATGCATAGTTAAGCATTTCCTTGCATGAACCAACACTTTCTCATGCAATTCTGTACCTTGGTGTCCAAAAATAGTGAGCTATTTCTCATTGACTGATGAGTTTTTTGCCTGATCTAATTTTTGTCTAAGATCTGATTGCTTGTTTCCCTATTGTCTATAGTTTGAAACTGATTGTCTAGAGTTGTGAACCAACCAATTCTTTCTCAAACTCATTTTGTTTCTTTTTTCTCTGTCCTACCTTTCTATACTTTTATACCTTGCTATGCGATAGTCACATCTCGACTATTCTAGCTATACTCTCAATGATTCATGCCGGGTGCATTTCACATCTTTGATGTTCTAGCCTTTATCTCCTTTTCACTATTTTTAGAGATAAAATTCTTAGTTGGATCCTAAGTCCTCTCTTGTTTCATCTTCATCTATTCCTATTATGACGAGAAGCAGCAACATATTTCCCATTCGTGGTTCTAGATTAAGTAAAGGTAGATCTCGTAATCAAAGAAGAGGTCATTCCAAACCTATTGTTCAATATGATAGTTAAGAGGGATCTTCACATTCCTCCTCTCCATTTAGTATAGATCCTAGTCCAAATTAGAAATCAGTGTTCCAACAGTGCTATAACCCCTTGTTTCAAAGACAACCTGAACTATTGTTTCAAGATCAAGAGAACTCATTTCTTCCAGATCAACAAAAATGTGGAAGGTCACTTACTTAGGTTGACCCTATTGATGATCCTCGCTACCTTATTGATCCTTTTGAACATACCAATCCTTTTAATCCTATCTATCCTTCTGAACCCATCGACCCTTTTGACCCGCCAAAAGTTACATTGGCCACGAACTCTCAGCTTGATACACACACTCACATTGAACCTTTACACATGGCACAATCCCACATTAGCAACATGGGAGGTCCTTTCGACTTCCTACAAGGTTAATATAGTGAGGCCCATGATCAATCTCAAAATGATAAGAATCAACAAGGTGATCAGCAAGCACATCACCATCGCCCTCCACATGACCAGAGTCAAGATTAGAACCCAAGCATTTATGAGATCCTCGGTAATGATGATGATCCAATAACTCAAAATGACATAGATGCTGCAAAATCTAATAAGGGTCTCATCAAGATGATGGAAATTATCCTTGCAAAAGATAAAGAGAAATATTTTCTAGAATTGGCAAACCAAGGAGTTAAGCTACCCCCAGATTTCAAAGTGGAAACACTTGTGACTAAAGAGGAAGAGACTGAGACTACCAAATTGAAAAAGATGATTCAAGATATGCAAAACCAAACTAGCCAACTTGTAAAGGATAAGGACAAACCTGCACAACAATTCACAATGGAGAGTATTTGTCCTTTTCCTTTTAATAGGAGTCTTCATATGCCAGTTTTTTCCAAGGGTGTAGAAATCCCTAAGTATGATAAATATCTGGGTACCACCAATCCTCAAGATCATATGAGAGAATTTGGGGCCCTATCTATGGATTTCATTCATGATCAAACTTATTTAATGTGTCTCTTTCCCTGAAGTCTGGGTGGACCTGCCACGGAGTGGTTTTCTTGACTACCCACCGACATTAAGACTTTTGATGAGATCACAAATGTCTTTATCTAGCATTATTCTCACAACATACAACATCCCGTCAACATTAGGGACCTTTGCAATCTCAAGCAGAGACAAGGGGAGCCATTCCTGACATTTCTCTAGAGATGGAGACAACTTTGCACCAAGTATCCTCGTAAAATACCTGAATCTGAGAAACTTGGCATCTTCTTAGACAATCTCACTCCTGATTTTGGGTATCAGGTATAGCTTCAAGGTCCCCTCAATTTTGACAGCATGATTAAGAAAGCTATGAGGATAGAGGAATTTATGGTTAATAAAGGGGAATTGACTTTGCACAAAGACAACAAACAAGGTTCCTCCTATTCCAACATAGATAAAGGGAAGTTTGTCAACAAGAATAGGGACATTGTGAATGATGAAGTGGTTGATAATGTGACCCTGGCTCCTTCAAAATTAGTTTTCAATCTTACTTCTAGCATACAAGTGATCAAAAGTACTGAAAAGGCTGCAACAAACACTTAGCCGCCTTCCAGATTCTCTAGCAACAAACCTTGGGCCCCTCGACCCAAGCGTGAATTCACTTCCCTGGGAGAAATACTTGATGTATTTTACAAGAATTTGGTACAAAACTAGGTTCTCACTCCTTTGGACAAGCATCCATATGATCTGCCACTGATACCCCATTGGTGGAATGACAATGCATACTATGACTATCACCAGAAAAAGGGTCATAAGACTTCTACTTGTCTTCAGTTGCACCATAAGATCCAAGATATGATTGATAATGGTGATATTTTTGTGGATAATCATAATAAGAATTTAGATCACCAAGCATTTAAAGATCCCTTTCCTCCTCATGAGAAAGGTGAGTCTTCCAACACTAAGAACAACAATGCCAAGGTCAACTACACACATACCACTAATGATAATGTCATCAACATGATCGAACCTGTCAAAGTTGAGTATTGTGATGTGATTACTATCAAGGGGAGTGGGGATGCTCCTATTTCTAAGACCCCATTTGTCTTGAGAGGCCCTGGGTCTCACTCGTCTGAACTTGAATCATCTCAAGATTGTACAAATGTCGTTACTAGATCCCGCGCTAAGATCACTCTCAAGGGTCTTGACCCTCCTGCTACTACATCCACACCAAAGTAACACACAGACAAGGCTACTTTTGACCCTCCCAACAAGACCACAAAAGTAGTCCACACACCTCCTACTGCTAATTATAGCATTCTTGACCAGCTGCAAAGAACCAACACTCAAATAACCATATTTGAGCTGTTGAAGATCTCACCTGCTCATAGGAAGATTCTGGATAAAGCCCTCGCAAAGGCTAACAACCCCAAAGACATTAATATTGATCATTTTCAATCTATAGTGGGTCACTTGACTTCACTGCACTATCTATCTTTCTCAGAAGAAGATGACCATTCGGTCAGCCACCCACATAACACTCCTTTGCATATAGAGGTCATGATTGGCCAAAAGCGCGTCTAATGCATCCTTATTGATAATGGTGCTAGCCTCAACATCTTCTCTACTCACTTTCTCACTCAGCTAGGCTATGATGAATATCGCATAGATTCCCGCAAGAAAATTATTATCAAAGGCTATGATGAAGAAGAAAGAAAGTCTAACGATTTAGTTGTGCTACCTATTCAGGTTGGACCTGTTGAAAGAGATGTCACTTGTCAAGTTTTGAACATTCCTCTTGCTTATAAAATCTTGTTGTGAAGACCATGGATCCATAAAATTCAAGTGGTTCCCCCTACGTATAATCAGTGCATCAAGTTTCCTTTCCATGACATAGAAGTGACAGTTCCTGCTAATATGGGCTATTCTTGTAATACGCTCACACAGTCAGCTGATAGTTTTGTTCCTACTAACAGAGAATCCACAAAATTCTATGATGCCAAGCTTAGAGACATGGAACAAACTTTGAAAATTAAAGACATAGGCATGGGGGGGTATCAAATAGAACCTGTGCTATCATTAGCAGCTCTACCTCCATCTCCTTGTTCTTACGGGAGACCTTATGAGAAAAATAAATCTTCTACTACTCCTCCTGAAATAGTTTATGATGGTGCCTTTGTACGGGCTTCAACACCATTAGAAGATGAATATGAGGAAAGAGTTATTAAATCTTGGCTTTACAAAGGAAATGACATATCTAAATAGACCACCCCAGCTCATGTAATAGATCCTAATAGTGAAGGTCTTAAAATCATGAAAAAGTTTGGATACAAAGGGAGTGGTCCAATAGGGATGAATGGTAATGGGATAGTTGAACCTATTAAAGCTATGGGTCAAAGAATGAAAGATACAACTAGTTTAGGCTTCAAGAAGATCCCATTCCATCTAGGGATTAAAAAATTTGTGCCAAAACTGGATCCTCAACTAGAACCTGAAGGCACAACTATAGTTGACATTGCAGAGGATAGCTCTAATGAGGATTACTTTCCTTGTCCTATTCCTCTAGATCTGGCAGTATTCTTTTCTGAGCCAGATGACATCATAACACATGTCAGTATAGCCAAGGCTAGAATAGACTCCAATGGCACTATTCCATTCACTTCTCTGACATATGAACAATAGAAAGTGTCACAAGACCCTGGTTTCCAGGGTGAACTATATATACCATCACAATTTCAAGAGCAGTTTGCATAAGAATAGGTTGGTGTCACAAGAAATCTCAAACCTTCATGGTGCAAAAATCCTAGTCAAAGTTTAGACATATATTCCCATGAATATGAGTTTGACAGTCTTTTAGAAGGATCCTGATGTGGAGAAAAGGTTCAATCTCTTTCAACATGACTTTCTCTACATTGACTCCTCCGGTTTTCTTCAATCTGCAACCAAGATTCTCTCGAATCCGCACACTACTTTACCATTTTTCATGACATTGAATTAATAATATTCTCCATGGCTATTCTTTGTATCAAACTCACCAACATCGATAATATTTTTCTCTTGGGTCACCGACCAACAAGAGAAAAATGACTCATCTGATGCAGAGGGTATCGAAGAGTCTTTCTTTCACAATCTGCATATACCTTCAATTATTACTGCATGTTATTCTTCCTTCATTTTTGACATCAACTATATTGCTTCATAGTCACTTAGCGATACATTGCATGCTTGTGGGACATTCGTGGGCTGAGATGAATATGCCATCATTCAGTTCTATCTCCATATGACCCATCCTATCTGCGAGTCTTTCTCAGCATGGGCATGGAGTTCCCCATCACCATGCGGGTCACATTTTTTTTCCCTCTATTTTGAAGACCACCTCTTCCACCACCCTTCTCTCTTAACATTTCCATAGCCGATTCACAGCACTAGTTCTTTGTTCTTTGGGGAATTATGGAAGCACGAGTCCACATAAACTCGACATGTGCATATACATATATGCACCAACTTCCCATTGTCGAGGCTGATAACAATCACCTTTGCATAATGATCTCCTCCTTCGTCTCTCTCAGCAATCATAGTAACATAGTTACTCATCCCTACGTGCCATAAATAATTACAACCACCTTCCGGTTTCCATACAACATAACAACTCCACCAACCTTCTGCTGTGATGTCGCTGCATGCATGGGGCCAAAACAAGACTATGTAACGGTTCTTGGAAAACCATTATCAAATTACTGCATTCAATTCCCATCCTTTACTAAACAAAACAATCTCTATCATCCCCACTCGGGACTGTTAAGGGAGCCCAAAACATAGCCAAACTTGGATCATTTAATATAGACATCGATAACAATAACAAGAAATCATTAACAAGAAAATTGCAAAACACATTTGATTATTCAAAAAACTGGATTATTCAATGGCATTCTTAATAACTGTGCATACACTTTGCATGGCTCTCTGGCTGCCGCCAGAGAGCCCCAATTCCTCTCCCACTTTTTACTCTTACTCTATGCTCTCCCTTTTCTCTCATCTATCAAATTTTTTTTCTAATCGGTTACATTTTCTCTTTTTTAAAGAGATTTTCATTTTCGGTTACATAATGATGGTTATTAAAGACCATCTTGGATAGTTATAACTATCCACCTTTCATGCCTTATGTTTCCTATGTTGTCTCATTACAGAGATTCTGATATTCCTATTACAATGGGAATGTATTTTTAAATACATTATAATGCCATTTTAACCCACTAAAACATTACATTTTTAATGCACTAAACCATTTCCTAATATGGTTCCAGGAAACTCTAAATTACAATGTTATGAACCTTGTCATCATGGTCCAAGTTTGAGGGGTCTCCCATTAGATCCTTTGATAGGAATGTTGATACTACACATACATCTGAAAACCTTCTCAACATAGGTGAAGGGTCTAGAGTAAGGTCTAATGAGTCCAATTCCATAGATGTTAATGTGTCTTCTACTATGGTCGCTAGGAGTCAAAGGGATTCGAATACACCTTTGGATGAGATTGCTCTAGGTCTCAACTTACTAGTTCGCGCTTTCGATGATTATACCATGAATGCACTTGAACCCATCACTTCTCTCTCACTCCAACATCCCAAGCTAATAGACTAGAATTCCCCTTCATCATCCAATGAAGTCCTTAATTATAGAATGACTATGCTCTAGCATGTTATCTCCACACTGTTGAACCTGTAACGTCCTCCACTAGAGAAGACAGTGTCAGCATGACTGAAAGTGATATCAAGTATCTTAGTCATAAAATCAAAAGAAAAAAAAGGCGCTCTAATGGTGAAAACCACATTATGGAAGTGTCAGAGCCGAAAAAAGTAAAAAGAATACACATATCCAAAGGTGAAAACCTCTTCGAGGCGCTTGAGGATGAGATACTTGATGCGCTTCCAAGTCATTTCCAAGAATGATCATCTATGCTAATTGAGTCAACTTAGCTAGTAAATTTGGGTACAAAAGAACATCCACACATTATTCATGTGGCTAAATTATGATCTGCAGAAGAACTCAAAGAATTCACATATTTATTCAAAGAGAAAAACACAAACTTTACATGGACATACTCTAACATGCCTAGTGTAGATCCTGATCTTATCATGCATCAGCTATCAATAGCTCTTGGAGTAAAACTAGTCAAGCAAAAAATCAGAAAAATGCATCCACATGTGGCTCTACTTGTCAAGGTGGAATTAGAGAAACTCCTAAAAGGTGGATTCATCAGAGCAATTGAATATGCAAAATGGATCTCCAACATAGTTCCAGTGTCGAAGCATGACAAATCTATCATAGTCTACACAGACTTCAGGGACTTAAACAAGGAATGTCCAAAAGATGACTTCCCACTACCCAACATTGATATGATTGTGGATATGATAGTAGGGTACGAAATGTACTCCCTAATGGATAGTTTCTCTGGCTACAACCAAATAAAAATTGCACCAGAGGACCAAGAAAAGACTACTTTCACTTGTGCATGGGGCACTTTCTGCTAGAATGTTATGCCTTTTGGTCTCAAGAATGTTGGATCCACGTATCTGAGAGCAGTCACTACTATGTTTTATGATATGATGCACAAAACAATGGAGGATTATGTTGATGACACCCTTGCTAAAATCATGGATAGGTTGGCACATCTTACTGATTTAGGACCTATACTAGATCATATAGAAAAGTTCAGATTACGTCTCAATCCTAAGAAATGTGCATTTGGAGTAACTTCCAAAAAATTTCTTGGTTATATCATCTTTGCAAAAGGTATCGAGGTGGATCTTAAAAAGGTGCAAGCTATCATGGAAATGCCTCCACCTCACAATATAATTCAAATGAGAGGTCTTCAAGGTTGGCTTCAGTATATCTAGCACTTCATCTCATAGCTAGCTAATAAGTCACAGCCATTTACTAAGACTCTGCATAAAGGTGTGAGCTATGAATGGAATAAAGAATGTGAACAAGGTCTTCAACAAATCAAACAATATCTAGCTAATCCATCTATATTAATGCCTCCTATTCATGGGAAGCCACTAATCTTATACATCTCAGTTATAGAAACATCTTTGGGTGCTCTATTGGCCCAAGAAGATCAAAATAATAAAGAAAGAGAAATCTATTATATCAACAGAATGTTGGTCTCCTATGAAATGAATTATTCTACCATTGAAAAAGCTTTCTTGGTGGTGGTGTTTTCTTCCCAAAATTTATGACATTACATGCTTTCTCACACTACAAGGCTCATTGCAAAATTTGATCCATTAAAGTACTTACTCAGCAAAGCTGCCCTCACGGGTAGATTAGCTAAGTGGGTCATGATAATCAATGAATTTGACATTGAATATGTGGAAAGAAAAGATATCAAAGGGAAAGCAATTGCAAATCAGTTGGTTGAGGCACCTATTGTAGACTATCAACCATTAAGGATTGAGTTCCCAGATGAGTCCATCATGCTTCTCACGCATCAAGCATGGACCATGTTCTTTGATGAATCATTCACCCAGTAGGGGTCAGGGGCCAGAATCTTGTTCATTACACCTCAGTGGTATTTATTACCAAAGGCTTAAAAAATGTTGTTTCCTTGCACAAATAACACTACCGAGTATGAATCCTTGATTAATGGATTAAAGATCACTATTGAATGGCATGTCGATGAGCTAAAGGTATTTGGAGATTCATAATTGGTTATCAATCAGGTGAATGATATCTACCAAACAAAGGATGAAAAACTGGTGCCTCATAAAAATATGGTTGATGATCTCAAGAAATACTTTGCACACATTACTTTCCAATAAATTCCAAGGGTAGATAATAAAGCAGCCAATGCCATGGCTACTCTGGATTCCATGTTACAAATGCCAGAAAATGACTTCCAACATGAATTCCTAGTGGAGACGTTATGTTACCCTGCTTATAATTCCTCTGAATCCTGGATGATCTATTTAGTCATTGGACATGACTCATCCCACTACCACCATATTTAATCCTACCTTCATGACTAGATCATTCTAGACACTTACACTCAAAATGAGAGATGTCACTTAATCCACAATGCTTCACAGTTTGTCATCATAGCTAACGACTTATATAGGTGAGGTCTAGATGGTACTCTCCTTAGGTGTTTAGAACTCGATGAGTCCAAGTGTGTGTTAGTAGAGGTGCATGAAGGCATTTTTGGGTCTCACTCAAATGACCTAACACTGGCTCACAAACTTATTAGAGATGGTTACTATTGGCCGGATATGGAGAAAGAAGATATACAATTTGCTAAATCTTGCAAACAGTGCTAGCTTCATGGAAATTTGATCCATGCTCCTGCCAAGGAGGTCATTCCTTTCATCAGCTTTTGGCCATTTCAGTAGTGGGCCTTTGACTTGGTGGGTCAGATACATCTGTCTTCTTCAAGGGGACATAAATTCATCATTACTGCTACAAAATATTTTACCAAGTGGGTCAAGGTAGTGAACCTCATCATAGCTGATGGAAAGTCTATGGCCATGTTTATATTGAACTACATCATCTGCAGATATGGTGTACCCTCATCAATAATCACTGATAATGGGGGGAAATTCAAGAACAAGGATCTAAAATAATTATGTACTAAGTTCAGAATTATTCAGCACTGGTTTTCTATCTATTATCCCCAGGGTAATGGACAAGTGGAAGCTTCAAATAAGACTATTCTCAAGATCTTACACCGCACAGTACACAGATATGGATGAGACTGGCATTTCCAGATTAATCTAGCTTTATGGGCTTACTGCACCAGTATACAGACACCCATAGGGGCCACACCCTTTGCTCTAGTTTATGGTGCAAATGCAGTGCTTCCTATTAAGGTTGAGATTCCTACCTTGCGAGTCTCTCTGAAGAGCCTCATTACTGATGATGATATCAGAATATCTCAGCTTCAAGAGCTTGAACTACTGGATGAATGTTGGAAAGTGGCATTCGATCATCTCTGAGCATATCAGAAGAGAATATATAAAAGCTACAACAAGAAGGTCAAACCAAGGGAATTCCAAATGGGTGATCTTGTCCTGAGAGAGAATCCCAAGAATCAATAGCAGCGGGTCCAGAAAGGAAAATTTGAACAAAACTGGCTTGGTTTGTATGTTATCACTGTAGTATTTGGGTCTGGCGCTTACCATCTCTCTACCAAAGAGGGGGAATAGCTCAAAGATCCTATCAATTCTCTTCATCTAAAGAAGTTCTACAGTTGAGATATCTTCTGAATGCTCATGTACATACTCTATTATGAGAAAATCCTAAAAATTGCAAAATGTCCTGAAAAAATGATCATCTTAGTGAAAACCTGGCAAATAGGTGCTTTGATGTATCTATTATCCTAGTGAAAACCTGGTAAATAGGTGCCTTGATAATACCCAAAAAAAATAAATTGAAAAGTAGAAAAAATACAAAAAAATCAAAAAATGAAAAATACAAAAAAATGAAAAAAAGAGAAAAATGTGCCATTGATGAAAACCTAGTAAACATGCGTCATGGTAGAAAAAATACAATTTATGCTAAGATGGTGAAAACCTAGTAAATAGGTGCTTCTTGTTCTGTAATTCTCTATCTATCGCAACATCCCTTGGCTTTCTTGCAATTTGCTCTCCTGCTTTCCTGCTTTAGTTTTCTTTCCTACTTTAGTTTGCTCACTCATGCATTCGCTCGTAGTTATTTTTGAGATTTTTGCTCGACTTCACATGGATTGAAAGTGGCCACACTCAGGAGCATCTTCTTGGTGTAGGGGGCATTGTCCTATCTTTTGGAGTCTCTCTCCTCTTCGCATCAGTCACTAGTGGTTCTCACTGAGTTTCCCTGCTGATGCCTAGATCTCACGCTGATCTTTATATTAGAGAATCTTTCTCATGTCACTTGCCAGTGATTCTCACTACATCTTCCTACTATTTCTTTACTACCTAGATTTCTCACATCAACTCACTATCTGCATATTTGACATCAATCTATTATAGTTGGAGTTACAGCCAAACGCTCTATCTATCGATATTCAGTCTTTGCATGCTTTGCTTTAGTCTGTACATAGATTTCAGTCACTTTCATGATGCTTTGGGTCTTTTTAAGATCCCACCTGACTTGAAATGACCCCAACATCATAAATTGGGGGCAATCCACTCAGATTCATCCTCTCTATATGAGTCAAGTCAGTCATCAACGTTCATTACTTGGGGGCATGGCTCCCCACTTTGATCGCATCTTCGGTTTACACTTGAGTCAGTAATCTTGTTAGTTCTAAAGGACAACTATTTACTGGCACAAATTGGTGTTTCTCAACACCCCAATAAAATAGTGTTTTTCAACACTATCTTGGACACATTGGACATCGCAACGTAAACATCTCTCGATAGCAATCAAACACATCACACTCACAAGCACAACAATGTTTTTCAACACCCCTAAAACACATGCACATTTGTAAACTTTGAAACATACCGAGCTATGATTGAGTCTTTCTTTGTATGCTATCTGTTCTCATGAATTTCATTTATATTTTCATTGTCTACTGCTTGTGGGTGTGGTTTCGATGATCCGACAACATCAAATAAATAGGGTGTATGTGATAAGAGATTCTACATTAAGGTGGGAAAGCCTCACATCCCTTGATCTTGTTTATTTGTACGCCAAGGGGAGGTTGGAACTATCTCTTTGACTGTTATTGCTCTATTCATTTACTTGTGTACTCTTACTATATCAAACTAGAAATAATGTTTAGGTCATCTTGGCTTTTGTGCCCTGGTGCTTACGTTTGTTTCCTACATTTTATTTGATGAATGTCATATTCATATTCTTATGGTTGCATTGGCACCAGTAAGGATTGTATTGATTTCAATGTTCCAAAACTCGATGATGATAATTATGCAATGTGTCCAACAACCAAGTCTTAGGGTTGCATTTAGCTTAGGCTTGCATTCACATTTTAAGCTTGCATAGCGACAGTTTTGGTTCTCTCTTCATTGTCTCCTCACTTTTCAAAGGTTCTCATCTTTTGTCTTGGATTCCTCTTGACTGCACAAGTGTCCAGTTCTAAATTCTTTTTTTGTGATCGAAATTGAAATCTGACACTCCTATATCGCTCAAAATCGCATTTTAAAATTTTGGGACTAACACTAATACATTTGGCATCGAATTGCGACGGCTATGTGTCGCAATTACGACAGACATGTGTCGCCAGTGCGACAGTAGTAAACGTCACTCATTTTTAGTCACAAATTACGATGCCCGTCATCACCTATCGCAATTACAACAGATATCCGTCGCTATACCGCCACTTTATTCTGGCATCATCTGGCCATAATTCTTGTGGAATGCGTCGCAATTGCGACGGAACCCAATGCAATCGTGACGGGATTTTGGCATCGCCGGTACAGCAACCCCGTCGCAATCCCCTTGGCTGACATCATAATTGCGACGGATACCAATGCAATTGCGACGGGCGTTTGGCATCGCCGCTACAACACCCCCATCGCAATTTAGGGTCGACGTCACAATTGCGACAGTTACAAAGTAAAACAAAAAAAAAAAATTATTTGTTTATTATTCAATATTATTGGTGGGGCTTCAAAAAGAATCATGTATTGAGAATGTCTAATTTTTGGGTTTTGCAATTGCATTTGTTGGACCGTACATTCCAACCCCTTCTTTAATATGGCTACTGAGAATAGATTGTGGTTGAGTTGTTTTTTCAGACAACAGGTTGTA
>MU226202.1:770239-797916 GCA_018584345.1 Thuja plicata
CACCATATTTAATTCCTAAATTTTCAAGATTTATTAGCTAAAAATACCTATGATTAATTAATTTAATTCTAAAGTCCTAAGTGCTTTTAAATTAAATTAATCCCACCCCCTTTAGCTAATACACATCGAGGGAATTAAATATTATTTGGTTATTTGAGTGGATTATCCTCACTTGAATTTAATAATTCAAACAATGTGAAAAGCCACCCATGTGGCAATAATTCATTTATTTAATTAAATAATTCCTTCATATTTGTTTCACCTTCCTCCATGAAGATGAAGAGTCGGCCGTTTCTTCCCAAGACACTCTTCATCCTCTCTTCAGACTTTTGTATATTATGGACCTTCTTTCCCTCATTTGAGGAGAGCAATTTTTAGAGTACCTAAACTATAGTGAATTATTGTGTCAATTCTCTCATATTTCCAATCTTTTATTGCATATTTAGTGTAATCTCATTTAGCTTAATGACATTCTTCATCTCAATTTAGTTTGTTTATTTATCAAGTAGCTTAATTCTATTATCTCTTTCAAGTTTCTTAGCTTAAAATCTGCATCTTCAATCCTAGATTACAATTGCATCTCTCATATAGAATAAATTTCATTTCAGTTTTCAAAGCTTTCAAATCCTCCATTTTAGAAATGGTCTATGGTTGTTGGCTTTTGTTCCGAGAGTAATTAAACACCCCAACTAAATAGGAGGCAACAGGTCAATTTGATTGATATTGCAAAATGAGCAATTCATGTTCATCTTCATGATTCAATGATTGAGAAATGACTATGTTGCGGTGTGGCTAATTTAGAGGTCATCATTAAGACACATACAGTCTACACAAATAGTTCATTTTCAGATATATTGTATATTTGCCTTTCAGAAGGTTGTATCCTTCACCATTTGAGCAGTGAGCTCTTGGACAGTGAGTCCTCACTCTTAACAGTGTTATTTGTAAAAGACTCCTGACAAGGTCTGACCTTTGACCAGGTCTCTGTACTTATTTCATTGTAAAGATCAACTCCTAATGGGGTTGCAAGATATTCTAACAAGGATCACTATAAAATTGTACAGTTATTTGTTGGTACTAATTCCCACCGGTTTTTTTTCACCTAATTTGGTTTTCCTCGTTACCAAAATTGTGTTGTTCATTTCTGTGTTATCTTGTTCAGTTTATGTTTAAAATTATTCTATACTTAATTAGAAAAGAATTAAATCTTGTAGATAAATGATTCACCCCCTCTCAGTTATCTCTTGGGACTATTCCTAACAGTTATGTATTCACTGATTTGCATGGCGACTGGTTTTGTGGTATCCCATTTTACATCTCCTATTGATGGAAATGATTCTTAAAAGTAAAAGAAAATGCACATGATAAGTGATCCAAACTTACATGTATTTGTCTTAGCATTTCTTATTGTCCTCAAGTTTTCTTCTAGCTAGTTAAGTAGTAGTTCTGATAGATCCAGCAGAGTAACTTTCTTTACAATCTTATATGCTGTATCTACAACTCTGGATGCTATTCTATTCATCATGCTAGCTTGGAAGAATTTATAACCTAGAACACATGCTTTGAATTTAAGTTCATCATCGGTTATAGTAGATACCTTCAGTCCTCTTCCATCACCTTTTTCTCCTGTGTTCTTCTCAATCTTAGCCTTGGGTGGATGTTTCAATGCTTTTACCTTTTTAGTTACAAGGTAATCGGTGACTACATGGATAACATCTCGGCTTATCATTTTAGGCTCATCTAGCCATAGCTTGTGATTGTGCATTCAACTCAGTACTAACTGAATCCACTCAGTTTTGAATACCTTCGGGAACAATAGGGAATTAGTGAGCCCTTTCACCTTTATGTGTTTATGTTCATATTTTATGGATCCATCTTCATTATACAACTTCTTGTAAGCTTGTTCTACCTCTAAGTGACCAATTTCTACAATCTTGCAATGGATGTATGTTTACACATCTTTGATGAGCAAAACCCTAGCTGGTATTTGCGAGAATGCTCCGGCATTGTCGGGTTGTGATGCAACCTCAGGGCCAATCTTGTAGTGAGGTTCCTCACATACAAAATTATTGATAAGTTTAACCTTATCCTCTTTGATGATCTTCATTTTGGTGGTTCTTAAGGTCATGGCCATTGTTTTAGATATTTAGAGCTTTCTAAAAAATGCGTAAAACAGGGTTCTTGGATTTTGTAGGAACTTACTGTTTACACCTGTAGTGGTCACTGATCTATTTGGAGTTCTCTGGGTTGATTTGAAGTTGCTTTGTGATGCTGTTGCTGTTTGCACAAATTTCACTCTCTTCGCTCTTCTCTGGTTGTGGTGAACAATGAAACCGTTCTGTTTCCCTTTTATAGACAGTTTCCCTAAAAGAGAGTCATTAATTCTCAACCACTCCTTGGTGTGTGAAGACAGAGTTTGTAAGTTTGAACATTAACTTCTCTCTTCGGTGACAACTTGATGTTTCAGGGTGTCGTCTTACTCTTTGCTTTTACTGACAGGTTTTGGTGTTGTATGCAAACAACTTGTTCAACTTTCTTGATTACCGACGAGTCTCGATTTACATTAGCAACTTTTCTTTTACATGTTAACCGATGATTCTCGGTAAGTGTAGGCAATTTAAGCTTTGAGTGTATACCGATAGAATAGTTTTCACAAATTTTAACAAGTAATATCATGATGCATCTTTACTCATGCTAATTTGGCATTTCATCAATATATTATGGAACTAATGTAAAATAATAATTAGAGTAATGCAGTTCCATACTTGTTCTTCTTAGGTGGGGATGGTGATGTCACCAGATCCATTGAATGGGGTGTCACCATTTGCATTGATTGGTCCAGCTTCATTATTATTTGAAGCTTTTCTCCACATTTTTTCTGTCATTCTCTGAATGTATTCAATGGTGTTTCCATTGGGATATGTGCTGGTATTTGTCATTTGGTCTTTGTAGTCTTTCTTGAGATGACCAACTTTATGACAGTGTAAGCATGCCATTCTGGGGTTAGTCCAAACTCTCAAATTTATTGTCCATTATCTCATACAGTTTGCAGCAATGTGACCAAACCTTCCACATGCTATACAATTTTTCCATGTGTTGTAATCGCATACATACTGGTTACTGAATCTTTTTGGTTGATAGGAAGTTTCTTGACCTTTAGGCTTCCATACTTGCTTTTTCTTCTTCCAGCATTCAAGATTTGTGTGCCCATTCATTTTGCAAGTAGGACAATATTTTTCCATGTAGGTTTCCTTCTTTGGTTGTTTCATCTCAGATTTACATTCATATGCTTTAAGTCCTTTCTTGTAACATTTATAACAAAATCCTATGAATGAAGATGTGGATTTAGGAATACCTTTTATTTTTCGTCTGCATATATTTGATGTGTGGCCTTGCTTTCCACAGTGATTACATGTCAAATTTCTTTGTCTAGGATTTGCATAGACATTCTTTGGATTAGCTTGATTGGGTGATTCTCCATTCTCGGTAAAACCTAGACCGATGTTGTTGTTGACTCTATTGGTTTCTTTTTATGTTGCAACAAAAACAACAATAACCTCTTCTTCGTATGACTATTTTATAGAGGAGCCACCTCCAAATATTTGTTCATGCAAGAAAAGGACCAACTAACAAGCACTCTTGTAATACTTATACTCTTTAGGTCCTGCTACACCAAGGGGGGATACCCTGTAATACCTTTTGATATGTCTTATATGGTACTATCAAGTAGTAATCTCACAATGACTCAACATAACCGGGAGATACTAGATAATTGGCTAATTATCCATTGAACATCAACCATGAAATGGAGCATGAGATAGGAATTCAAAACAAACTTACACAAATGTAGACTTAATGGATTTAACCATTTGTTTATAGGTAAACACAACCAATATGCAACTAGATATGCAATAATACAAAACTTGTCAGCTTTAGATCAATGCTTATCCATTGAGCTATATTGTGACTCAGATACAGTATACTGAAACTAATATTCACCAAAGATTTTAGATCATAACAGAATTACCCCAAACCCCTACTACTAATAGAATCCTAGCATGTGTCAAATGAATCTATGTATTAATCAGAGCCTAATTTAATCTGATCCTAGATCAGAACTCTCAAACAAGTACATAAACACAACGAAAACTATGCTAATAAATCAAAAAATTCACAACTCAAAGGACACATAACACATGAGAGATTGGAATCTAGATCCTTGTATTAAATTTAGAAAATCTTATTCTAGTATAGAAAAATTACTCAGAGATAACCTCTTCAATAACCTGCAAAAGATCTCTCAGCTTTATTTCTGATTTCTTACAACTATCTAGTATAAATTATACTATATTTTGACTGAGAACTTTACAAATTATTTACAATCCAAATTTTCTAGCCCTTTCCAATGATCTTGGGAATCCTTTTATAGAATAGGATTGCAACAAGCTATGGATCATTTGGAATAAGGAAAAAACCAATGACTCAGTAAAAAGAAAAAATAGCTGATGAAGTGATAACCACTCTTGTTACAAAAGATGTTTAACATTTTTTATCTTGTGACCGCTTGGTACTTGTAACTACTTCAATGTTGTTCAGAAGTAGCCACCTGGAGTTTGTTGACTCTGATATTGGTGATGTAGGATATTAATCTTTTCCTTTTTCATCCAATTTTTTGGGCCTCATTATCCACTTTCATTTTGTCACCTTCTTCTGTATCAACTATAGTATACTTGTCCTTCCAAGAGGTATACACCTCATCACTCGGCCAAGAAAAGCTGATGACTTCTTCCTTTCTGCTGTTAAAATCCTTCCAATTGACATTTTCCTTCTCAATCTCTTCTGACCAAAATTCAAAAAATGATTTGGCTTTACCGACTATCTCAACAGTTTGCACAAACAACAACATACTTTCCATAGTAACAATGCTATTGGTTCTTACAGCCAGTGCCTCATTCATTTTTTTGGGCCATAGTGATTCATCTTTCATATCATCACTCTTCATAAAAATATTGGGAAACATCTCATACCAGTCCTTTGAATATTCCTATTTTAAAGCCATTACCTTCCTTATGATGATGCTCCTTCTTATGTCCATGTCCATCAACAATTTGACACATTTATAAGTACCATTCAAAATAATGTCAACATTATTTTCTTCTTTGTATGTGGTGTGAAAGAATTTCAATTCTCCTCTCTTTCCCTTCCATCCATTCACCATTTGATCCCAGTTGTCCTTATCTAGATTGTATTCATTCAATATGATGACAATTTTCTTCCCCTATGAATAAATAGTAGTAGGAACTAATTCATGAGTGTAATTCCTTAGGGTGTTATGTATTTTGTCAGCATACTTGTGTTTCACCCATGCCTCTGCTTCCTTGAAAGTTGTATATTGTTCAACCCACTCCTTCTTTGATTTTTCTAGCTTGGTTCTTTAAAAAATTAATCTTGCTTTCTCTTGCTTCAATTCTTCTCATGTGGTGGGACTTGATGGTGCAGCGGAAGGAGGGTAAGTTATGATTGGGCTTGATGATGATGGCTAGTGAGGATCTTGTGTAATCATCCTCTAAGGAACAAACTGAATTTTTTGCTTTCCTTCAAGGAAGGCAATCTTATTATCCTTTTCAATGGACTTGATCCTCTCATTGTTATAAGCCTTCATCACTATCTCATATTTCTCCCTCAGGCTCTTGAGTGCATCTTCTTGTTTCTCAACTACCTTTAAGCTTAATTTTTTTTTTCCAGAGTGAGGTTAGCTACTTCTACCCCTGAGGTATTTGATACTCTTCTCACTATGAGGCTACCTACATGCTTAGCCTGATCACCATCACCAGATACCTTATGGATTTTCCTTTTTATATGTCACATAACAAGGGGTGCATGATCTTCACTAAATGTTACTCCCTTAGATTCTTTTCTTGCCTCTGTCTTAGTAATATGGATAGTTTTTATCTCCTTTCTCACAACATAAAAAACAATAGCATTCTCAAGATCCCACTTTGAAAGTATCAATACTCCTTCCTTCTTGACCACTGCCCTTCCTTCCTCAGGAGTTATCTTTTCAAATTGAGATATCATTTCTTGTTTTATTTAATTTTCAATATATTATTCACTCCTTTTAGGTTGTTCCTTACACTTTTTTTTGCACTTCTCCTTGAATTCATTCATGTGGGTTCTCCATAAAAATTGTAAGAATGCCCTAGCCTTGACAAAATTGTAATCAGAGAGAAACTCATCACTGACTTGTTGTGTCAAGGGGTCCAATTCCTTACCAGAATATTATGCAACGATTAGATCTAGTGAAGCATGCTTTAGAACTTCAGACATCCCTTCTTGTAATTCTTGGGCTGTGAGAAAAATTTGTCCAACATCTCCCATTGTAACAATTGTTCTGCTACAACTTGCTCATCAATACAGAGTGGAGATTGGGAAGGAGAGTATACATTTTCCTGTTGTTGTTTCTTTTCTCCTTCTATCATTTGCCTCTTTGGGGATGGCAATGATTGAGTGTTTGGGTCTAATGCCCTTTTCCTGTTTGGATCCAGGGTCTACTCAGCTTGTGGCAAGACTGTACTATACCCTCTTCTTTGGTATACCATATATTTCCCTAGGGAGACATTTCTAATAGGAACTATCCTCCTCATCATTGCTTTGGCTCTTTCTGGTTGTGATTGCAAGATGTTAGCCCTTTTTTGATTCAATGCCTGCATAATGTCTTCAAACATCTCCATTAAAGATTCCATCTTTTTAGCCCAAGGCTGAAAATCCTTTAATGGGTCATACAACTTATCAAAGTGTTTCACAAAATCTAGGCTATTCTTGTATTCTAGCCATTTTTCCTTCTTTATCTCCTACTCTTTCAAATCAAATTCATTTCTAATTACATCTTCAGGGTAGTTGAATTGATGGTTTAGTACTAAGTATCTTGTTTTCTCCCTAAACATATCTTTAATGAAAGCCTCCAGATCAGCACATCTTCACACTACACTATTCAAATGATAAGGGGCCATATATGTATCTAGGTGTTTCCACCCTCCCTTTGTAATAATAAATTGATGGGCTGCTGCAATTGTGGGAAAAATAGTTCCTTTCCCTCTTCCTATTAATGCTTCCTCATCTAGACCTCTAATTTTCCTTATTATTTCTGCCAATCCTAGCTTAATAGGCACTCTATAGGGTAGTATATTAGGGACTCCCTTGAAGCCATAAATTCTGAATACTATTGATACTGGGTAAGGAATAACATCTCCCTAATTATGCACTATTTTTAGTTCCTGACAATATTCCTTAGGCCTCAATAGATGCAAAAGTGTCAAAGGCATTCTGGGATCATCATTCAACAATAATGTCTTAATTCTAGCAGAAAAACATCTATCAAAATTAATGTAACTTGCTTCTTTGTTATCTCATGACATGTCTGCATTCCACAACTGTACTGGCATATCCTCATCATCTTTGACCTTTGTCAATTCCATCTCCTTTTCAAAGTAATCTACCCCTTTAAATAAAAACATGTGCATCAGCAAGGAATTCCATGTAAAAGACGTAGTCACCTTTTCGTCCTTGATGCCTATCAAACCTTCATGTATTAAGTCTGCAATATATGGAGCAAAATAAAAAATTATGGCCAAATTAGGATGCAAAATCTATACCATCATGAACATATAATGGATGGGCATTTCCATTTCATCATCATCACCACACATTTGACATAGAGCCATATATACTCCTCTAGCATTTGGGGTAAAGTAATCCAATTTGAAAGGTTCCTTGGTATTTGGCCCTACCATGATCAAATCCCCAATTTTGTTAAAATATTCTTTTAAGGGTCCATTTCTCAAATAATCTGTCTGGGATTGATACACTTCTATAAATTCTTTGAAATCAATTTTGTCCATAGGGGTATCCTAATCACTCAACTTAAAGACTTCCCTGATTTCTTCTATAGTTACTTGACCATAGTATATCCATCCTTATCTTTGACCACCCTGGATATTTTGTCATATTTGTCAGCTATTTTCATAAGCATGTCTATATCCATGAAAATCCCAGGCACCACTAACTTATCCACATCAAATTGCCACACATTACTATCAGGAGCAAAGGAATTTTTTGGCTGAAAACTACTTTGAACAAAGCCAAACCAGTCATTCCTATATTTGCATCCCTAGCCCACTGACCCAAATCATACAAAACTTCACCAATTTTTAAACATGGACTCTTAGGGACTAGTTCTTTGATTATTGTTGAATCATTTGTTGACCTAGTTAATTGCTACAATAGGTCACCACATACATTTATGTCTTTGTAATTTATGTTGCCCTTAAATTATCTCCTAGGGGGCATCTTGAATTTAAGATTGTTTTATAAATCTAATAATTCAACAATTTTGATAACATAATCTAGTGATTGCAAGTCCTAATATTTCTTCAGACTGTAGAATTCAGAAAGACTCGCATCAGAAATTTACCTGTTCTGCAAACAACCTGGGAGTTAGAATGCAATCACTACAGCTTTTTTTTTCTCCACAAAATTGACAATTATACCAAGGAAGAGTTGAATGATTGATCCCATAGAAATCCCATCACTTCTAAGCATTAAATTCTTACTGTGGAAAATAGTACACGTTCGCCATTAATTTATTTGAGTTCAAAATATCACGGCTAATGGTTCAGAACTACTAAATTAACTCCTTTGAAACACGACCGTTGATCCTGACAACTTTACTTCACATCAGATGACTCACATAAATTCTTTTATAATGTTAATCTCTTTAGACACGTGTCACCATGGTGTGTTCCCTTAAAGCTTATACTTGAGGCACTTTTGATCTGAGGGTTTACACCCACCATTAGATCTTTCTGAAGATGTTCACACTTTACTTACTTTAAATTTACAGAGGTTCCCAACACTTAGGACACACATCATCATGATGCATTCCCTTGATGGCTAAAGATTGATCACTTTATTCTCCAGGCTTTATGCCATCCATCTAACCTTTTATAATCCTCACTACCTTTAACCATCTTTATGACCCATGAATTTGATCTACAAGGATACATGGTAGTACCTTGCAATGCCTTAATGGATAAAGTCACCTCACCTTTTATTGGAGGCGTTGCGCCAGTAGTCAGATCTTGCTTAAATTATTGTATCTTTACCCAACCAACTTTCGAATAACCGTGGTCTTCAACTTGCTTTGTTGGACACACGTCATCATGACACATTCCCTTAAAGATTATCCTCTCATCATTTTTTCATTAAGGATTAACACCGACCATCAGATATTTCTAGAGATGTCATATATTTATTGAATCTTTAATTACCTTGTTGGGCCCACTGGACACCAGATGTCACCATGGCGCTTTCCCTTAAAGACTATTGTATCTGCATCTTTACCATAAGGCTTTGCACGGGCCATCGGATCAAATATGACTTATACTCTATTTAACCTCATCTCTTCGATCAGGCTTGGGCCCATTGAGGACATGCATCACCATGATGCAATCCCTTGAAGTTAATTCATCCACATCTTTGATATGAAGGTAATGCACGAGTTGTTAGATTTAAAAGCAGTTGCGGTTATCCTTTGATTTATATCTCAACTGTAGCCGGTCCCGCCAAATACACATGTCATCACGGCACATTGCCTCCTTGATGCTTAGATCTTAGTCATCTTCTCATCATAGGAATGCATGAATTGTTGGATTAAAACAAACCTACCTGAGACTTAACACAATATATTAAAAGAATTTATGAGCCCTCAGACTTAGGAAATATTAAAGTGGTTAGAGATTGCCGAACTATTGAAAATGGCCCCATTTAAAAGATGCCATAGTTGACACATGACTTAAGTGGTTAAAAAGGTAATGCAGAATTAGAATCTAGTTTGACACTTAGGGTTTAAAGACCAAAATTACACCTTGAAACATGAATGCAAGGGTTTTCAAATATTCACATAAGACCCTTCTGCAAAAATAGACCAAGGACTCATTGTTTTGAATTTTTTTTTACCAGACCTAACAGTGGCTCTTTCTAGGGATGAATACCTCGTGCAGGTGTTACAAGAATTCAGAATCTCAGGGAAAGCAGACCAACCTACTTGAAAACTAAACTACTCACACAACAAAAAATTAAACTAAACTAAGACATAAAGAACACTCTTGCAGAAACACACTATATACACCATCCTAATGTTCATGGATAATTAGACTTCAGAAGAAGTATAACTTCAAGAAATATCTATGAACTAGAAGTTCTAAAATTATTCTAGTAAGATCCTTTAATAAATAAGAATTTTTCCCATACCTTTCAAGGACAATATAAGGTCACAGCCAAATTGGTTCAAATTTTCCATGCTTTCTTTTGTCTTCCAATCTGGCATTCCACATGAGAACATAATCTCCCACATCAAACTATCTTGAGACTGCCTTCTTATCATACAAATTTTTCACCTACAATTGAAGCTTAGTATTTTTACAAAAGATTCCCTCCTGGCTTCATCTAACTCCACTAGGTCATCAATTCTCAACTGCATGTCATTATCAATATCATCATCGTAGATTTGAAAAAACTTGTAGATTTGCATCAGATTATTTTGGGGCAGTCTTGCTTGGATCCCATAGACTAGATCAAAAGGTGCACATTCTATATATTTTTTAGATATCACCCTATCTTCCCAAACAACCAATGTTAACTTTGAGTCCCATGCCTTCTTGTTTGTATCCAAAATAATTTTAATAATCTTAAGGAGTCTTTTGTTAGTGGACTCAGCTTGGCCATTCCCCTATGGGTGGTAAGGTGCAGAGTAAGATGTTTGAATACCATATTCAGAAAAAAATTTGATATATTCCTCAGATTTAAAACACATGGCATTATCTGAGATTATCTTCTCCGGGCACCTAAATGTGGTAATTATGTTCTTCAATAAAAAATCAATTACTACTTTACTAGTTTCTATCTTAGTGGGGATT
The DNA here is from genome assembly GCA_018584345.1 of Thuja plicata. NCBI lineage: Eukaryota > Viridiplantae > Streptophyta > Pinopsida > Cupressales > Cupressaceae > Thuja > Thuja plicata. Next base: position 781,213 of record MU226202.1, read on the forward strand.
GCTTCAACCCACTTGGTAAAGTAGTCAATAGCTACAATGATCCATGAATGTCCTCCACTGGACTTAGTAGCTATTTCTCCTATAAAATCAATACCCCATTGTTGAAAAGGGGCTTGAACTTCCACTGGTGTAAGAGGTACATTACCTGAGAATTTTAGTTTACCAAAGAAACATTGGCAAGCATCACATTTTTTAACCAGTTGATGAGTATCCTTGAAGATACTTGGCCACCAGAATCCTATTCTTAAAATCTTATGTACCACACACTCCATTATGCATTTCTTTCAAGTTCTTATCTAGTTGTTCTCTATCAACACATTTTAGTATAATTCCTTCAAGGTTCCTCCACCACAACTCATCTTTGATCAAAGAAAAATGGATTTCTTGTAGCTTTACAATCCTCTTCTTATTCTCATCCATGCCCTATGGATAGTTCATTCTTTGTAAATAATAAATAATGTTTTTATACCAATCATAATGGTCAAGGTTACAAATGAAAGGTCTTTGTTCTTCTTCTAGGGTATTGATATGATTTGCATCCAAGTTTGACTAGCCATCAATTTGGCTAAACCCATCCCTCTGACCAACTTAGTGATTTGGATTTCTATATTAAACTCCTGAATCCTATTGATCCATCTACATATTTTTCCTGACACCTCTTGTTAAGTAAAGATGTCCTTAACTACTACTGACGGGACATAGGCTACTACAATGGAACCTATCAAATAACATCTGAAATATTTTACAACCTTCACCAATGCATAGGCCTATTTCTCATTTATATCACATTTAAGTTCTGTAGCCTGCAATGATTTTCTAAAAAAGGTAATAGTATATTGAAAGCCTTCTTCATTTTGCTATAACAACACAGAACCAATAGTATGACAAGATGCAAATGAAAAAATGTTCATAGGATTAGAATAATCAGGAGTTCTCAGGATAAGGGCATCTTTGATAGACTTCTTAATTTCTTGAAAAGATTGGGTGGCCTCCCCATCCCATTCCATTTTCACATCCTTCTTCAACATTTTAGAGATTGACCTACTTTTCTTAGCAAAGTTTGTGACAAATCTTTTGAGAAAATTTACCTGATCGAAGAAAGATTAAATTCCCTTAACATTTCTTGGGATGGGTACTTTGTCAATAGAAGCTACCATATCTGGGTCAATTCTAACCCCTTCCTTTGAAACAATGTGCCCCAATAATTTACCTTCTATCACTCCAAAAATGCATTTCTTGGGATTCAGAGAAATCCCAAATTCCAGAGCTCTTTCAAAAATCATCTCCAGATGTTTACAATGTTGTTCTTCTTTCTTTGAGTAAGTTGTGAGATCATCCTGATAGACCTCAAGATTTTTTTTTAAGAAATATGATAATGAAACATCCATGGCCCTTTGGAAAGTAGTCCCAACATTTATTAAACCAAAAGGCATCCTAACATATACATATGTTCCCCAAGGTGTGGTAAAAGTAGTCTTAAACTGCTCTGACTCTTTGACCATAATCTGGTTATACCCAAAGAATCCATCCATCATGGACATGAGTTCACATCCAGTGACTCTCTGCAGCATATTCTCCATATTAGGGAGAGAATAATTATCTTTTAAGGAAGATATGTTCAAGTTTCTGAAAACCACACACAACCTGATATCCCCATTCTTCTTCCTGACAGGGACTAAATTGGAAACCCAGGAAGAATGCCTAATGGGCTTAATTATCCCAACATCTTTCATTTTCTTCAATTCCTACTCCATTTTGGGCCTTATGGTGGGATTTATGGGCCTATGCTTTTGCCTAAAGGGATTGACATCCTCCTTTAATGGAATTTCATGTTGGAATAGCTCCTCATTATATGCCTTCAGGTCATCATATGTCCAAGCAAAGACTTTTTTGTACTTCCTTAAGAGATTAGTTAGATCCTCCTTAACTTTGGGTGAAATTTTTTTACCAATAAATAATTTTTTAGGAACTTCTTCCGTTCCAACATTAACCTCCTCCAAATCTTCATACTTATTTACACATGTAACAGAATATGGCTTGTCCTTGTTGTCAAAGGCTCTTTCCAAAAAAACTAGTCCTTTTGGGACCCTATTTGATTTTAAATGCAATATCTCCTTTCCTAAGACAATATCTTTTCTATCAATGTTTTTTACATACTTACTAAAATCTATCTATTTGTTGTCAAGACCTGTCTTACAATACAAAAATCTTAGAATATCTACATCATCATCAAATACTTGCCAGCTATCCACGTTGTCTGGTATTGAAGGCCTAGTTTGAACTTCTATCTCAGAAATTCTAGCAAAAGTAATATCTTCTGGCCTTAGAGAAATATTGGCCAATAAGTCTACCATTCTATTCTATCTCCTATCCATCTAGTCAATACCAAATGCATCAAAACTTTCTAACTCATCCTAGACTGCATTTTGGTACTGTTTCAACCTATGATTATTGGATGCATATTTGGATCTAATCTGAGATACCACTAATTCAGAGTCTCCAATAATTCTGATGCATTTGATTCCATGTCTTACAGCTAATCTCAAACCTATCAACAGAGTCTCATATCATGCCACATTATTTGTACATGTAAACAACAGAGTAAATGAAAATTTGAAGGTTCTTTCAGAGGGAGATATCAACAAAACCCTAGCACCGACCCCCTCCCTAGAACTAGCACCATCAAAATACACTACCCATAACTTAGTTTGTTCAGATAAAATATTTACATCTTCAGACAATAATGCAGGTTGTAATTTTCTTGCAGCTTGATTCTCCTGCACTTGAAATGACCCCATCTCAGTATCCAAGAAACAATTCATATTGTTATCATCTTTCTCCTCAATCATATGAGGAGTTCTACTTTCCCTTGATACTTTGATGTTTTCACCATTACTGTTGAAAGTGGCTAATGACAAATCACATTGAATGCTTCCCCCCATAGATGCACTCCATTTTCTTAACAATAACATTCCATATTGATGGGGAATGTCTACAACCAACACACTCATTATTAGTACTTTGTCTGGGAAAGCTGCCAATTTATAAGGCAAAGCCTTAATAGTGCCTATGATAGGCACTTCTCTGGAATCCATAGATTGGCACCTCCCATTTGGTGTGTCTACTTTTAATCCCATAGATCTCATGAATTCTTTAGGCATGACAGTGTTAGATGCCCCATAGTCAATCATGTAGTTTTTTAGCATTTTACCATTTATTAACAATGTCAAGAAAAAGGGATGAACATTTTCTGCAGTAGTATTAACAATATTGGTATCCAAGTAGATTTGAGGAATCTTTGATACAAGATCATTAGACTCCTTTTTTGATTTTTCCTTAGTGTCAGACACTTTCTTGCTTTTCTCTAGTCCCATAATCTTGGTAGAGCTAACACTCTTCACCCATGTCAGAGTATTTTCTTTATGCTCTCCTATCCTCATCATTTCTAGAAGAGGTACCTTTACATTTATTTGATACTAAAGTTTCCCTATATCCACAAGGGTGTATTTCATATCAGAAATGTCTGATCTTTGATTTGTGTAATCTGATGACATGTAACTAATTGAATGTTTGAAGATGTTAAGTTGATGATCATTCAAGGCATTAAATTAGTTAATGTATTATATTATCATTGATGTCAACTTGATCTAATCTATATGGTCATGGAAATACTACTAAAGACTTCAAAGAACCAATGAATCAAGGCAATGCTATCGGTAATGCATATAAGTCAAGTATTTATAAAGTGAATGTATACACTGACAGATAGAGTAAATGAGCAAATTCAGAGTGTTACCTGATGAGCAAATGCACAATATTACCGATGAGCAAAGTCACAGTGTTTCCCAACAAGAAAAGTATAGTGTAACCCAACAGACATAATTTTAGTGTTGCCTAACAAAAAAGACAAGGATGGAGATCCCGATGGTAACTAAAGTCACACTGATGGAACAATCAGTTATCATTGATGACTAACTGAAGTGTTGACCAAAAAAATAGAGAGTTCAGAAAATGACAAAATGCTTAGCTTTCAAGAGCTAAAGATAGACTTACCTAATACTTATCATTTTTTTAATCATCTAGATAAAGCCAGAGATAAGTAATTGATTTAAAGCTAGTTTGTCCAGTTGGCAAGAAGATCTCTTTGAGATAAAACTAGAGTTTTTCTTTAAATCTAATTGGTGAGAATTGTGGATCACACCAAGAATCAAGAAAGCCAAGAAAAGGTAAAATCATGTCTATAAAGAGACAAACCCAATTCATTACGAATTGTGGGGTGAAAAAGAGAAGAGGAGAGATGCTAAATAAATTCTCAAGGAGAAGAAAGTCTTCATTCAAACCTGATCAACAAGCTAGAGAAAGAGCTAGATTTTGCAGACACCGATGAACAATGAGACAACATCACAGAGTAGAACAGTGTGGAGAAAAGGTATATAATTTATTATATTGATTAGAGAGGTAATTCACTTACAATAAATCTGAAAATCTACAATTAAGTTGTATGTGTGAACAAATCACTATACTATTTCAGTTTAACCATTGAAGCATCAAGTCTCTTAACCGAGAAGGACTTAAAAGTATTTTGCAATTGAGATAAATCCCAAGGAGTATCAAAATTTTTTATCATGCAAAGTAGCATTGGATATGCCCAATACCTATTGACATGTCAAGTGAGTGTTTGATCAAGGATGGTAGCATTAGATTCCAGATACTAGGTGATAAACTATCTTTTAAATCCTCTAACAAGGTCACACCTAAAAATGTGTTTGTAACCTTTAACAGGGTTGGCTCCTAACAGAGCTCACTTCAGAAGAGTGAAAATTTGGGGTACCAGTCCTAGTGGTTTTTCCCTTAACAGGGTTTCCATGTTAAAAATCCATGTGTTATGTGTTTATGTTTTATTTCTTTACTATTTTACATTTCACATATGCAATTCTTGATTGATTGGCATACTCTGCATATTTATTGTGTTTCAGTAAATAGTTGATTGCTTATTAGTAAACATACAAAAGAAGGTTTTACAAGGAAATCTGACAAGTAGTAATTCTTTATAAGTATTTCAAGGCATTAATCTTGTAGGAAAGAAGATAACTAGAGGCATAATTTGTGGTTATAAGTTTTAAGGGTTGATTCAAGGATTAATTTTTGAGGCCACTAATTCACCCCCCCTCTTAGTTATTACTAACAATTGGTATCAGAGCTTGTGTGCTCAGAAGGAATGTTTCAAGACCTAAGATAAATATCACAAGATGAATAGACGAGATGTGCCCAAGTTGAACAAAGAAAATTTTGCTTCATGGATTAGCAGAATAAGAGTCCTCTTATCAAGTATTAGTAATGATGTTACTCAATAATTAGATACTGAATATGTGTTTCCCACAGGAGCACCCACAGTTGAACAAATGAGAGAGAAACATGAGCACAACTGCATGATGATAGAGCTTGCTTCCTCACTCTTTGATGCTGAATTTGAAGATGTCAAAACCTGCAAGACTGCAAAGTAGATGTGGGACAAATTGATGCTTGTACATGGTGGTGAAAAAAATGTTTTGAGAGCCAAGAAAAAAAGTCTTATAGGAAATTTTGATGATCTCAAAATGAAAGAAGTTGAAAACATCACACAGTACAACACAAGAATTAAAGAGGTAGTAAATGCTATCCAAGGAATTGGAGGTGTACTAGAAGAAGATACAGTGGTAAGTAAAATTATAAGAACCTTACTGCCTACTTATGCTATTAGAGTACCTGCTATACAAGAAATGAGAGCAATAGCAAATAGCAATGACACTCTAGACAGTTTGATTGGAAGACTAATTTCATTTGAGATGAATAACTTTGATAATATTGTCTTACCAAACATAGAGTCTAAATTCAAATCTTCTATGAGAATAAGTAAATCAAGTCATAAACACACTATGAGAAAAGATAGTGACAGTGAAAGTGAAGAAGAAGATCTTGATGAAATTGAAGCACTTATGGCTAGAAGAATGCAGAGAGGCAAAGGTAAATTACCACTTGTTTGTTTTAATTGTAAAGAGATTGGACACTTTGCTGCAAGATGTCCTAACAGAAGAAAATATGACAGAAGTAATGACAAGTATTTTGAAAAGAATTCTGATAGAGGTGATTACAGAAGCTACCGACAATCATAAAGAAGAGATACCCAAGACTACAAGGACAAAGGAAAGAAGACCAGTTACCTAGCAAAATGCAAAGATGAAGATACTGACACTGAATCTGATGAAGACATCGAGATGGTGTTTGTGGCAGTGAAAGATGATTCAGATGATGATGAAGAAAGGTATGTAGAAACAACACTCATATCTAAAGTTAGTAAAAATGATGTTTGGATCATAGATAGTGGCTGCACACACCATATGACCATTGAAAAGCAAAAGTTTGAGACTTTTGAATACTATAATGGTGGTTCAGTAAGAATGGGTAATGATACACCTTGTCCAGTTGAAGGTAGAGGAATAATAATGTTGAATAACTGGATAAAATATGAAAATGATTATTGGGTAAATGGATTGAATTATAATCTATTGAGTGTTTCTCAATTGAATAATTTAGGTCACAGAGTAGCATTTGAAAATAAGAAGGCAAAGATCTTCAATAAATTAGGAAATCTGATTGGTACCGGTGAGCAGACAAAAGGTAACTCATTCTATCCGAATGATACTGACACCACTTGCTTAATGGCTAGAAATGAAGACATATGTTTGTGGCATAAAAGATTGTGTCATGTGAGCTTTGACACATGATAAAGATAAGAAAAAAGAGAAATGTAAGAGGCTTACTGATGATGACCAAGTCCGATAATATCATGTGTAAGAATTGTCAAAAAGGTAAGATGACAAAGTCTAGTTTCAAAAGCAAAACCCATGCATCTGATGCAATTCTAGAATCAGTCCATACTAATTTATGTGGACCCATGAGGAAAAAGAGCTATTATGGAGATAGATATTTTATTCTCTTTTTTGATGATTTTTCTAGAATGTGTTAGAAACACTGAGAAGGGGGGGGGGGTGAATCAGTGTTTTTCAATTATCTTTAATTCAAAAAATTTAAGCTTAAATGAAATAGATAACAAATGAATCATAACACATTAACACATAACACAAGATATGATTACGGGGAAACCTTGATCAAAGGAAAACCCTGGTGGGAATTAGTACCCACAAATAATTGTACTAGTCTTATGAACCTGTTAAAGTTCCTTTTCCCTATTAGGAGTAGTATTTATAATGCAAGTACAATAACCCTATTAGGAGTCTTTACAAAACCCTATTAAAGATGGTTGGGTCACTTCTAGAGCTCAATTCTCAATAAGATGAAGGCTACAACCTTTAGGTAATAGATTTATGCTATATCAAAAGATGAACTGCTGTAATGAAATTGTTGTCTGATCAGTTGCATTTATGTGCTGATGCTTTGATCTTTTAAGGACTTATACTTCATATTGATCTCATTATATTGTTATTCTGAATATCTTCTCTACTCCTTTTTTATTGTCACACTTAATACAAAAGTGCATGTCTAGTATATATACATGCCTGAATAGATGCGATGAAAAAAAAGACCTTAGTCGACCCAAAAACAACATACACAACGCTTTCAAAAAAATTGGCTTAAGCGTGTTTATGTGAGTGTTTAATAAATAATTAAAAACTTATTAAAATAGGTGCATAGCCTTTACAAAACAAAATATTATACACTAATCCAAAATCTAAGGTCGGCTCCATACTCTATTTTCTGAACTGCTAGTGGCACTTAATCTTGTTGTAACTTCTCCGTACTATCATTCCATACCATGCGTGTATAGGGTAAGCACAAAAACATATCATAGAGATTAAGTATGAACACACATAGTCTTACTTGATCATACGCATGTGCACTGGTGCTCTAATTGATTGCATATCTTTGTTCTGTTCTATCTTTTGTACTTAGCCAATTTTGTTCTTCAAAGTTTACTGTCAAAACTTCATATGACTTTTTTGCCATAATGACAACAAAAAATAAGTCATATACACCCTGAGTGTCAAATTTCCAATAGAATGATGACAGTCATGTTTCTAAAAGATAAATTAGAAGCATTCAAGATGTTTAAATGGTACAAAGCAATGGTTGAGAAACAAAGTGGTAAAGAATTGGAATGCTTAAGATCAAATAGAGGAGGGGAATTTATTTTAGACGAATTCACTAACTTTTGTAATGAGCATGGAATCAAGAGGCAGGTCTCTGCACCAAGAACACCACAACAAAATGGAATTGCTGAAAGAAGGAACAGATCCATAGTTGATTGTGCAAGGACATTGATGATAGAGAAAGGTATCACCCAAATCTTCTGAAGGGAAGCTGTTAGTACTACTGTTTACACATTGAACAAAGTACAATTGAATAAAGACACTAAGAAGACACGTTATGAGCTTTGGTATGGTTACACACTCAATGTAAGTTACTTCAAAATTTTTGGTAGTTAATGTTATATCTTAAAAGATGATAGAAATGGAAAACTTGACTCCAAGAGTGATGAGGGAATATTTCTAGGGTATTCCACCAAGAGTAAGGCTTATAAATGTCTCAATAAAGCCTCTAACAAAATTCTTGAAAGTGCAAATGTAAAGATAGTTGAATTTGCAAAGAAGAATGAAAAGGAAGGCACTAAAGAACTAGAGGACTACAATAGGTTTTCTTATAATGAGGAACCTAACACTCTACTTGACCAACAATGTAGAGCTCCTAAGCAATAGATCATTGCACGCAAGCATCAGGCTGCAAATACCAATGATCAAGATATTGCTCAAAATGATGCACAAAGTGACGGAGATCAAAATGAAGGACAAAGTAATGATCAAGATGATAAACAAAGAGCTGAACCTATACTTTCTAGATATGTTAGAAGGAATCATCCACATAACCAGATCATTGGAGATAAGAAGGCTGGTATGAGAACCAAAAGTAAGTCTCTAAACACAAGATGTCTTATTTGTGATTATGAGCCAAAATCTATCAATTCTGCACTTGATAATGATGAATAGATAAGTTCTATGAATGAAGAGATTGAGCAGATTGAGAAAAACAAGACATGGACACTTGTACCGAGACCAGATGACAAGAATGTCATCAGTACAAAATGGATATTCATGAATAAACTAAATGAGAAGGAAGAAGTCAACAGAAACAAAGAAAGACTAGTATGCAAGGGGTATGCACAAGAAGAAAGAATTGACTATGGAGAGACCTTTTCACCTGTTGCTAGGCTAGAAGGAGTGAGAATATTACTTGCTTATGCTGCATATAAAGGCTTCAAGGTATACCAAATGGATGTCAAGTTTGCATTCCTAAATGAAATACTTGAGGAAGAGGTATACATTGAGCAACCACAAGGGTTTGTTGATCTAGACAAGAGGAACATGGTATGTAGACTTCACAAAGCCTTGTATGGATTGAAACAAGCACCCCGAGCCTGGTATGAAAGAATTCATTCCTATCTTATAAGTATTAGATTTGTAAGGACTAGTGAAAACAATAATGTTTATTTGAAGGAAGATACTGATGCTTACATTTTGATTGCTGAGATATTTTTTGATGACATCATATTTGGAGGCAATGATATGCTATGCAAATCATTTGCAAATGAAATGAGAAAAGAGTTTGAGATGTCTATGTTTGGAGAGATCAAGTTCTTTCTTGGTCTACATATCATGCAACAAGATGAAGGTATTTTCATTACACAATCCAAATACATCAAGGACGTGCTAAAAATATTCAAGATGGAAGAATCCAAACTAGTTGGAACACCGATGACAACTAGATGTAAGATGAAAAAGGAGGACAAGTAATCAGAGGTAAATCAAACTTTGTATAGATCAATGATTGGAAAACTCATGTATGTTATACATACTAGACCAGATATTGCACATGCAGTAGGAATAGTTGCTAGATTTTTTTCTAATCCCATAGAATCACATATGACTGCTGTGAAAAGAATCCTAAGATATATGAAGAAGACCAAGGAATATGGATTATGGTATAGAAGAGAAGGCAAATTTGAACTTAAGGTCTTTACCGACACTGATTGGGCTGGAAATATTGATGACCAGAAGAGCACAACTAGAGGAGAATTTTTTATGGGTGACAGACTTGTCACATGGATCAACAAGAAGCAAGGATGCATTTCTCAGTCTACTACAGAAGCAGAGTATGTTGATGCTGCTGCAAATTGCTCAAATATTGCATAGATAAAATAGTTACTGGAAGGTATGCATATGCAAATTCTAGAACCAGTAATTATCTATTGTAATAATACAAGTGCAATTAACATTTCCAAGAATCCAGTCATGCATGCTAAAACAAAGCATATTTCCATCAAGTATCATTATTTGAGAGAACAATTTCAAGAAAAGGAGGTGATACTTGAGTATGTGAAATCAAAGGAATAATTAGCCGATATCTTCACCAAGCCACTGTCCAAGGATGGATTTGAATACTTGAGAAAGAGACTAGGTGTCAGACCCTTGTCTACTGGTCAATAAGATGACTAGAATGCTGCATCAACCTGCATATTATCAGAATATCATTCATGTTGATTCAAGCAGAGAAATAGAATTCAAAGATAAATCTATGCACAAGAAGGTATTTATCTACTCTGAGCACCAAAATTATTACTGATAGATTGGGAAATTCAAGGAATATATTATGGATAGAAGGATCCGTTTGACATTACTGTCAAAATTCTATTTGGAAAAGATGTTTGTTTGGCATTGTTGTCAAAGGGAGAGATATATCATTATCATATAGATAAAGGGAGAGATTATATTCATGACATCTCAGGGAGAGATTATATCCATCAAAGTATCCAAAGGGAGAGATGTAATTAGAAAGGGAGAGTACACACAAAAGAATTGTTGATAAGAGACATCAAAGAAAGGAAACAGTCAAAGAAAGAGAGTTTGACACAAGAGGAGAACACATCACATCAGAGAAAGAAAGATTCTACATCTATCCAGTGAAGGGATTGAAGACATGGAAGAAGCTGCAAGAATCAAATCAAAGCTATTTGAGCTTACCAAAAGCCAGACATTTGTAATAGTTACATTAGGAAAGCTTAATGAAACTATATATTTCATATTGTATTAGTAATAGTATAGTATGATAATGTAGTATGTTTCCACCAATGACAAAGGGAGAGATTGATGACATGTAATTGATTGAATGTTTGAAGATGTTAATTTGATGATCATGCAAGGCTTTAAATTAGTTAATGTATTGTATTGTCATTGATGTCAACTTGATATAATCTGTATGGTCATGGAAATACTTCTAAAGACTTCAAAGAACCAATGAATGAAGGCTATGCTATCAGTAATGCATATAATTCAAGTATTCACAAAGTGACTGTATACACTGACGAAGTGCACACCGATGAACAGAGTAAAAGAGAAAAGTCACAGTGTTACCCGAAGAGAAAATGCACAACATTACTGATGAGAAAAGTCATAGTGGTGCCCAATGAGCAAAGCAAAGTAAAGTGTAACCTGACAGATAGAATTTCAGTGTCATCCAACAAAAAAGACAAGGACTGAGATCCCAATGACAACTGAAGTCACACCGACAGAACAGTCAGTTATCACCGACAACTAATTGAAGTGTTGACCGACAAAATAGAGAGTTCAAAAAATGACAAAATGCTTAGTTTTCAAGAGCTAAAGATAGACTTACTTGATACTTATCATTGTTTTAATCATCTAGATAAAGCCGGAGATAAGTAATTGATTTAAAGCTGATTTTTCCAGTTGGAAAGAAGATCTCTTTGAGATAAAAATTGAGTTTTGTTTTAAATCTAATTGGCGATAATTGTGGATCATGCTAAGAATCAAGAAAGCCAAGAAAAGGTAAAATCATGTCTATAAAGAGACAAACCCAATTCATTACGAATTGTGGGGTGAACAAGAGAAGAGGAGAGATGATAAATAAATTTTGAAGGGGAAGAAAGTCTTCATTTAGACCTAATCAACAAGCTGGAGAAAGAGCTAGATTTTGTAGACACTAATGAATAGTGAGACAACATCACATAGAAGAACAATGTGGAGCAAAGGTATAAAATTGACTATATTGATCAATTAGGTAATGCACTTACAATAGATCTAAAAATATACAATTAAGTTGTATGTGTGAACACATCACTTTACTATTTCAATTTAACCATTGAAGCATCAAGTCTCTTAACCAAGTAGGACTTAAAAGTCTTCTAAAATTGAGATACATCCCAAGAAGTATCAAAAAGATTGATCATGCAAAGTAGCATTGGATATGCCCGATACCTATTGACCGACCAAGTGAGTGTTTGATCAAGGATGGTAGCATTAGATGCCAGATACTAGGTGACAAACTATCTTTTAAATCCTCTAACAAGGTCACACCTAACAGTGCGTTTGTAACCTTTAACAGGGTTGTCTCCTAAGAGAGCTCACTTCAAAAGAGTGAAATTTGGGGTTCCAGTCCCAGTGGTTTTTCCCTTAACAGAGTTTCCACGTTAAAAATCCATGTATTATGTGTTTATGTTTCATTATTTTTCTATTTTACATTTTAGATATGCAATTATGGATTGATCGGTATACTCTGCATATTTACTATGTTTCGGTAAATATTTGACTGCTTATCGGAAAACATACAGAAGAAGGTTTTACTGTAATGCCCAAAAATTTCACTAAGAAAACCATACAATTTTTTTATTTTATTTTTATAATATAAATATAATGTTCCTAGAGTGAGAGGTAGCCTAATAACTCTACCCAACTATGATAGTACACAAAGATAGTTAATGTGAAGAATTTAGATACTGATTTACCATTAGGATAAATGTAGGACATCCTTAGTATTGGTAGATTAATACAACAATTCTTTTATTTATATTCATAACCATTGATAGATTGAATACAAATAATAAACAGATTAATTTACAAGAACTTCTATTCCCTAACCTAACCAACCTAGGTAACTTTATGCTTTATATCACTTAAGTTTATAAATCACTTCTATTAAATCAAAATAAAAAAAAACACTCTTATTATTATATTTTCTTTTTATACCTTTATATACAAGTGTTCAAGTTGTAAATAATTTCCTAGCATGCTAAAAGTATACATGTTTATGATTTAAATTTGCAAGGTAAGCCATTTATATAATTTATATATATTTTTAAATTAGAAGCTTTTTAATTACTTTAGATACACATTTGCAAATTCATTGGGCTATACCAAAATTAGGAAGATTATATTAGAACACATGAAATAATATTTAGTTCTATGACTTATTTTCTAAATAGTTTAACATCTAATAATTAAAATATTACTTAAATCCTTAATTTAAATCAATAAATTATATTAATATGGAGCTTCACACGTTTTAAATTTAACAATTCAATTGGAATAAATAAATATGGAGAAATCATGTTATGATATGAAAGTGAAACCTAATGCTTATTGAGAGTTTCTCCACACTTTGAATTTTGATTATGTCATACTATTATTCTAAACTCCATATCCATGAAGATATAAACATCGTTATTAGAAATTTAAAACACTATAAACTTATCAAACCTTATATCATTATTTTAATGCTTATTAGAAAATAAATAAAAATTTATTTGTAAGATATTATTACTTGTATTTGTTATATACTCAAAGTTTAATCCTTACCAAAGATCTTGTCAACTATGACAGTATCTACTATACTTATATATCTAAAGTGGAGCTATCTATTTGCCGATGGTAGTCTCCCAGATATGACAACTCCCTCTTTGTCCTAACGTTGACTCCTCAACAAGGTTTGAATGAGGTAGCAAGTGTCGTCAAACTTGATGGCAGCATGCAAGCCTTCTACAAATGGCAGGTCGTACTTAGGCCATTATTAGAGCCTGCATGAGGTGAAGGTGACAGGTCACCAATTTTAATTTGTGTTCTAGCACACCAATCTCTTCTATGGATGACTTGATATTTTATCAGTTGGGTTTATCCAAGTGTGTTGAGTGTTTGAGTTGTGGCGTAGGTGTAATGTTCGGGTGACTCATGCTAATTATGAGTTGTAGACCCCATAAACCAGTCTATCCCTCACATCTAGAAAGAGTAAATCCTTGGGTTACGAGCACCCTTCTCCACTATGGAGAGCCTATAATAGCTAAGTGATAACTAGCTGAGCACTAATATTTATGTGGGAAAAGAAGGCGCAGGTGATTCAGAGAATTCACTTTTCATAAATTTGTGCACTCACTATCGCTAACTTAATGCTGATAATAAATCATTCTTTTTTATTATTGCCAGACGCACACATGATACCAGCATAGAGACTTACAAAAACATAAGGGAATGAACTATGTAACTCGATTATAGATAGCCTAGGCTATATTACATCTTCCAGCATAGCTATCATGCTACACTCCTGCCAAAAAATGGAACCTGCCCTACTATTCTATGGGCATTGATCAAGATCAATATGAGAGCGTTTCCTACTTTGCCACTGGGGAAGGTGAATTCTATCTAGGGCGCGAGCTAGGTAGATAGGGCTGGGGTGAACTTTAATCGATCAAAAATCTTCTTTCTTGGCCTATTTCCATCATGGATGCTTTAGAAAATGTATAATAACTAGATTTCGACACTCTCCTTTGGTGAAATTTAGACTAGTGTGAAGTTTGTTCTTACTAGAGAGCCAACAAAGCATGCTATTTTATAAGGAAGTAAGGTGGTTATTAAGTTTTTTCTTATTGAATTAGGTTTTGTTACAAGTTCAAAAGATTTATAAATGAATTAATGGCAGACTTATCTATAAGCTTGTCTTAAAATGTCATATTCAGTTTTTCTTCAAGGTTCATGGTCATTGGTGAGATCCATATACGTAGAAGAGTAATATATTTGAAGTTACAGATTCATAAAATCTTCCAACCAAAACAAGACATTGTGTAAGATACCATCTCATGGAATGCGATGATGAGCAGTATTCTTGAAATACAATTCACAGTAAGGCCTTTTAAAAAAAAAAAAAAATTCAAGAAGGTTTGAGTGGTAGGTGTTGAACCAACTGATACTAGTGCACTTAAAGCTATGTTTATGAATGATATAGAAAGGGAGGGAGTTATGATGTAATGGTCATTTTTACAAAAAAGAATTTTTCTCATCAGTTACATAATGATGCTATAAACATATTAAAACACCTCTTAAACCAATATGTTCAAAATGATAATATAACTTTCATTGGAGGCATGAGAATGGAAAATAACACAATAGAGCTTCTCTTAAACAAAACTACTTAAATTTTACAAAGCTTTCTATAGAAAAAAAAAGATACAGAATATTACATAACTTACTCTTAATACAAAAATATAAAATCCTCCATAATTTTACCTTTCATTACAACATAAAATCTCACAACCATTAAAAGCCATTTTGAACTATCTTTCAATCTACAATCTCAAACCCAAACCTATGATCCTAAAATTTTGATTATAGCTATGCCAATGGAAGAGGAAAAAAACAAGAAAACAAAACAAAACAAGGCTTGCTCTCCTCCCTGCCATAATGGCATCATGAAGCCTCAGAGGCTCTAGCCATACCCTCAAGCAAGATACATGACTTTCTCACCACAAAATATCTATGGTGATATCTTATTAACATATCTCAAGCATTCCTTATACAATAATTTTTTTGATACTCTCTCTAACCAAAATTCATAGAAAAACATTACATAATCAAGTAAACTAAGCCCAAAAAAAGCATCCAAAGGGGGAGACATGACTTATCTCTTTCTTCAAGCCTTCAAGTTGATATCTCCATATGTGAGAGGTCTACTTGCATCTCCATTATCTCCCTTTCTTTTCTTCCCAAGATCAGTTCTCCAAAAGGAGAAGTGGGCAATGCCCTCTCTTCATGCTTACCAAGATATTTATCAATCTTCATCTCACACTTTCCCCAAAGCCCTATCTCGTCACTCTCCAAAAAGTGAATTTTTAAAGGGTCACACAAAGTCCTAAGGACAATATCACATGTTTACAAGGTCCCCAACCCCAAGGTATTGACCCTGGGCACCTATTTTTACAAAAGGATACATGAAATTGACCAAACAACACCAAATAATGACCCTTACAAAGGTCCATTCGAGTTTTAACCTAACCCAAGGGATTTAAAACCCTAAACTCTCTTTC
Organism: Thuja plicata; assembly: GCA_018584345.1. Classification (NCBI taxonomy): domain Eukaryota; kingdom Viridiplantae; phylum Streptophyta; class Pinopsida; order Cupressales; family Cupressaceae; genus Thuja; species Thuja plicata. Next base: position 797,411 of record MU226202.1, read on the forward strand.
AAGGATTCTCAACCCCAATAAATTTTACCCTAGTGATAACCCATAAATCTTGATAAACATATCTCTTCATTCCTAACTAAATAATTTGAATTCCTCCAACTCCTTCATGAGGTATTTTAACAAGTGTCTCTCCTTCCTCGTGTAGGGACACTTACATTCCTGCAACACCACCACAAGTATAATCAAATCATCATTATTGGTAATATTAGTAATTAATCACATTCTCATAGTTCTAGTTTATGAAATTATCCATCATGAAATTATAATTCATATACAATAATAAATACATTACATCCTCATTGTATCAAATATTGATGAGTGAGAAAAAATGCCAAAAATGACTAGGAGTGTTATTAGATCCCTTATTAGAAACCATTTTTAAAACCTTTTCTAAATTGCATATTTTTAAATACATACTTATCAAGTTATCTCAAGAAGAAACATATATTTAATTTCAATCAAGTTTGCTAATGCAACACAAGAGTATTTCCATTCAAATAACCCAT
>MU226202.1:815221-840053 GCA_018584345.1 Thuja plicata
TTTGGGCCCCTACTATTCTATGGCGGTGGTGGGAAGGATGCAAGGAAAGATTGAATCTTGCTATTGATGGAAGGAAAGATGGAATCTTGCCCAGAGAAACACAAGTGGCCAGAGGGCCCCCTACTATCTACATAAATTGGACCCAAATTATGCCCTAGTGTTACAACGTAGCGCTCTGATACCAAATGTAATGCCCAAAAAATTCACTAAGAAAACCATACAATTTTTTTTATAATATAAATATAATGTTCCTAGAGCTAGAGGTAGCCTAATAACTCTACCCAACTATGATAGTACACAAAGATAGTTAATGTGAAGAATTTAGATACTGATTTACCATTAGGATAAATGTAGGACACCCTTAGTATTGGTAGATTAATACAACAATTCTTTTATTTATATTCATAACCATTGATAGATTGAATACAAATAATAAACAAATTAATTTACAAGAACTTCCATTCCCTAACCTAACCAACCTAGGTAACTTTATGCTTTATATCACTTAAGTTTATAAATCACTTGTATTAAATCAAAACAAAAAAAACACTCTTATTATTATATTTTATTTTTATACCTTTATATACAAGTGTTCAAGTTGTAAATAATTTCCTACCATGCTAAAAGTATACATGTTTATGATTTAAATTTTCAAGGTAAGTCATTTATATAATTTATATTTATTTTTAAATTAGAAGATTTTTAATTACTTTAGATACACATTTGTAAATTCATTGGGCTATACCAAAATTAGGAAGATTATATTAGAACACATGAAATAATATTTAGTTCTATGACTTATTTTATAAATAGTTTAACATCCAATAGTTAAAATATTACTTAAATCCTTAATTTAAATAAAAAATTATATTAATATGGAGCTTCACACATTTTAAATTTAACAATTCAATTGGAATAAATAAATATGGAGAAATCATGTTATGATATGAAAGTGATCTTAAAACAAAATTGAGTTCATGAAACCTAATGCTTATTGAGAGTTTCTCCACACTTCAAATTTTGATTATGTCATACTATTATTCTAAATTCCATATCCATGAAGATATAAGCATTGTTATTAGAAATTTAAAACACTATAAACTTATCAAACCTTATATCATTATTTTAATGCTTATCGGAAAATAAATAAAAATTTATTTGTAAGATATTATTACTTGTATTTGTTATATACTCAAGGTTTAATCCTTACCAAAGATCTTGTCAACTATGGTGGTATCTACTATACTTATATATCTAAATTGGAGCTATCTATTTTCCGATGGTAGTCTCCTGGATACAACATCTCCCTCTTTGTCTTGACATTGAATCCTCAACAATGTTTGAATGAGGTAGTGAGAGTCGTCAGACTTGATGGAGGCACGCAAGCCTTCTGCAAATGGTAGGTTGTAGTTAGGCCATTATTAGAGCCTACATGAGGTGAAGGTGATAGGTCACTGATTTGAATTTGTGTTCTAGCACGCCAATCTTTTCTATGGAAGACTTGATATTTTATCTGTTAGGTTTATCCAAGTGTGTTGAGTGTTTGAGTTGTGGCGCAGGTGTAATGTTCGGGTGACTCATGATGATAATGAGTTGTAGACCCCATAAACCAGTCTATCCCTCATGTCTAGAAAGAGTATAGCCTTGGGTTACGAGCACCCTTCTCCACTATGGATACCCTATACTAGCTAAGTGATAACTAGTTGGGCACTAATATTTATGTGGGAAAAGAAGGCACATGTGATTCAGAGAATTCACTTTTCACAAATCTATGCACTCACTGTCACTAACTACATGCTGATAATAAATAATTCCTTTTGATTATTTCCAGATGCACACACAATACCAGCATAGAGACTTACGAAAATACAAGGGAATGAACTATGTAAATCAATTATAGATAGCCTAGGATATAGTACATCTTCCAGTGTAGCTATCATGCTATACTCCTGCCAAAAATTAGAACCTGCTCTACTATTCTATGGGCGCGATCGAGATCAATATGAGAGCACTTCCTACTCTGCCGCTGGGGGAGATGAATTCTATCTGGGGTGCAAGCTAGGTAGATAGGGATGGGGTGAACTTTAATCGATCAAAAATCTGATTTCTTGGCCTATTTCTATCATGGATGCTTGAGCTAATGTATAATAACCAGATTTTGACACTCTCCTTTGGTGAACTTTAGACTAGTGTGAAGTTTGTTCTTACTAGAGAGCTGACAAAGCATGCTGTGTTATAAGGAAGTAAGGTGGTTATTAAGTTTTTTCTTATTGAATTAGGTTTTGTTACAAGTTCAAAATATTTATAAATGAATTAATGGCAAACTTATCTATAAGCTTGTCTTAAAACTTCATATTCAGTTTTTCTTCAAGGTTCATTGTCATTGGTGAGATCCATTTATGTAGAAGAGTAATATATTTGAAGTTCCAGATTCATGAAATCTTCCAACCAAAACCAAAAGATATTGTGTAAGATACCATCTCATGGAATGCGATGATAAGCAGTATGCTTGAAATACAATTCACAGTAAGGCTTTTTTTGAAAATAAAAAATATAAAAATTTCAAGAAAGTTTGAGTGGTAGGTGTCGAACCAACTAATACTAGTGCACTTAAAGCTATGTTTATGAATGATATAGAAAGAGAGGGAGTTATGATGTAATTGTCATTTTTACAGAAAATAATTTTTCTCATCACTTACATTATGATACTGTAAACATATTAAAACACCTCTTAAACCAATATGTTCAAAATGAACATATAACTTTCATTGGAGGCATGAGAATGAAAAATAACACAATAGAGCTTCTCTTAAACACAACTACTTAAATTTTACAAAGCTTTCTATATAAAAAAAAGATGCAGAATATTACATAACTTACTCTTAATACAAAAATATGAACTCCTACATAATTTTCCCTTTCATTACAACATAAAAGCTCACAACCATTAAAAGCCATTTTGAACTATCTTTCAATCTACAATCTCAAACCCTAACCTATGATCCTAAAATTTTGATTACAACAATGCCAATGGAAGAGAAAAATAAAAAACAAAAAAAAACAAAACAAGGCTTGCTCTCCTCCCTACCGTAATGGCATCATGAAGCCTCAGGGGCTCTAGCCATACCCCTGAGCAAGATACATGACTTTCTCACCATGAAAATCTATGGTGATATCTTGTGAACATATCTCAAGCATTTCTTATATAATAAGTTTTTTGATACTCTCTCTAACCAAACTTCATAGAAAAACATTACATAATCAAGTAAACTAAGCCCAAACAAAGCATCCAAAGGGGGAGACATGAATTATCTCTTTCTTCAAGCCTTCAAGTTGATATATCCATATGTGAGAGGTCTACTTCCATCTCCATTATCTCCCTTTCTTTTCTTCCCAAGATCAGTTCTCCGAAAGGAGAAGTAGGCAATGCCCTCTCTTCATGCTTACCAAGATATTTATCAATCTCCACCTCACACTTTCCCCAAAGCCCTATCTCATCACTCTCCAAAAATTGACTTTTTGAAGGGTCACATCAAGTCCTAAGGAAAATATCACATGTTGAAAAGGTCCCCAACCCCAAGGTATTGACCCTAGGCACCTATTTTTGGACAAGGATACATGAAATTGACCAAACAACACCAAATAATGACCCATACAAAGGTCCATTCGAGTTTTAACCTAACCCAAGGGCTTTAAAACCCTAAAATCTCTTTCAAGGATTCTCAAACCCAATAAATTTGACCCTAGTGATAACCCATAAAGCTTGATAAACATATCTCTTCATTCCTAACTAAATAATTTGAATTCCTCCAACTCCTTCATGAGGTATTTTAACAAGTGTTATTAGATCCCTTATTAGAAACCATTTGTAAAACCTTTTCTAAATTGCATATTTTTAAATACATACTTATCAAGTTATCTCAAGAAGAAACATATATTTAATTTCAATCAAGTTTGCTAATGCAACACAAGAGTATTTCCATTCAAATAACCCATCTATAACTATTAGCTTATCTAATCTTATATGAAGGGAATAAGTTTTCACCAATTAGGTTTATTTTAGTCATACAAGTGGTGAGGCCTTACAAACACCCCAATTCCATCTAGCAATCATGATTCCATCGAATAAAATTTCAACATAATATTTCAAATCAATTTATGCAAGAGGTATCTGTCTTCTCGTACTAGTTGATCATAAGGATTGTTTAATTATCATCCTAGAATAAATTGGATTTTTGTTTTATTGAGACTTTTAAAGAGAGAGAGGGAGACAACATAAGAATTTCAACAAGTAGTAATTTGTTATAAGTATTTCAAGGCATTAATCTTGTAGGACAAAAGATATTTAGAGGCATAATTTATGGTTATAAGTTTTAAGGGTTGATTCAAGGATTAATTTTTGAGGCCACTGATTCACCCCCCCTCTCAGTTATTACTAACATAATCCACATCTTCTACTTGAGAAGTCAGTTTTGTTTCATCTCCTTTATGTGGTTTATCCTCGCTTTTGGAATGAGGTATGGGATTTTCTGGTGCTTTCATCTTTTCTTTATAGAAATTTGGGCCAGTAGGTTTGTTTCCCTTCTTAATCAAAATTTTATTAGTACCTTTAGCCTATTTATCCTTTTCTTGTGGCTTTTTGGTACTATTTGGGGTATCCTTGATAAAGATACTGGTAGGTTTGCCATTTGCATTGACAACTACTCTGTTTCTCAAAATATAATTACCCCTTGCTTGTGCAACGATTTTTTCTGTGATCTCAGCAATTTCTTCATCAGATGGCCTTCTCTAAATAGGGGTCTCATCACATTCTTCAACATTACATATCATATTATCAATCTCCCAATCTTGTATGTCAAAATCATCAAGCTGATAATATGTTTCATCATTAACAAGTGAGGAAGTCATAGCACCACCACTATCATCATACTATTCCACTTCATCTTCTTCATTTTCTTCAGTGGAAGAAATTCAGAAAGCAATAACACAATACTCAGGATTATGAGGAGACTAGAAAGATACACACCAAGGATTTTCATTGCACATATTTAAATAGTTTTTGTGTAGGGGATCAGGAGTTTTGTCATCATATTTATCCTTCTTTTGTAGGACAATAGGTTTCCCATATTTTCACTGAGTAGTATAAGGATAATTTTGCATCCTAGGTTGTCTGTTGCAATTGCCATAGGATGGCTTATCATTGTTTGAAACCCTATTGTTAATACTCTCTCCAGGTTTTAAATTTTTCAAAGCATCCAGAATCAACTTAATATTATCATCTTCCTTCAGTTTATAACTCAAGGGTTTATCTAATTCTTTCTTATTATACCTGGTGGGTTTCCAATCTTCTCTCCTACCCACTTTCCTAGAAAATATTTTGTTTGTCTCAATATTGAATGCTACCTTATATGATTTCCTAATATTTCTAGCGTTCTTATCTCTTAACAAATAACCCATTTTTGCATCAAAAGCATTAAGATAGGTAGCAAGACATACCTTTTCATCTAGTCTCATCACTTGCAACAACTTGTGCATTTCCCTTTGAAACCTGATATTGAATTCCACCACTTCTTTGTTTGGGTTCTTCTTTATGTGGTTTAATTCATTCAACATGAACCCTTCATTAGTCTTTTCCCCATATTGGTCTCTGAAACATTCCTTCATCTCATCCATAGACCCAATACATTCATGGTGTGATCCTCTAAACCAGTCCCAAGCATCCTTATTTAATGATTGTACAAATAACTTCATCATAACATCATCATGTGCAATTTCATAGTCATCAATCATATCCATAAAATTCTTCAGATGTTATTCACATGTTATAACATTATTTCCAGCAAATTTAGGAAGTTTATCCCTAATATTTTTAGGAATCTCATTTGGATAACCAAGAATGCTAAGGAAAATAAATTATTTGTACCTTTTAGTATAGACAAGGTTTTTTTTAGATGAAATGTTACCTTGATTATTTGAAGTGGTAATTTCTAGAATCAACAGATGGTAGTAGATTCATTCCTGAATTCAGAGACATTTTAGGACCAGCACCAGTAGGATGAGGCCTAGAGGCTTGCCTAAGAAATACAATTTTCTTTTTCATTTCAAGAGAAGAGGCTTCCAACTCAACCTTCTCTAATTCCTTGTCTGTTATCTCCCTCTCTCTTTTGGCTCTCTCCAACTCAGTATCTAGCTTAACCATGGGATTCAATGTACTCCCTTTTCTTACTGGCTCCTTTATTTCAATTTCTACTACCTTTTTTTTACCTTTATCCTTGGGCTTCAGTATGTCATACAACTGCTGAACAACAGGTTCGTGTTCAAGTTTCTTAGGTATAACAGTAGCATTTATTGCCTCCAAATCACACTGATGCCTTTTCAACTGGTCAGATTGAATATGAGCATGTTTGATTCTTTCCTCCTTTTCTCTTTCTCTTTTTTATCTCAAGGAAATTTTCTCTCAGATCTTCCTCTCCAGTTCACCCACTTCTTCAAAAATCTCTTCAGAATCCACAAGAGTCATGTCAGATTATGAATTTTCCTCCATGATAGTTTCTCTCTTTTGTGATGATGGGCATGTGGTCTTTTAGATGAGGGAGAGATCAGACCACTTGGAGGATTCCTATTCTCTTCATCTCTACTTTTGGATCTGGACCTTGTTTTATGTCCCTGGGATTTACCACAAACCACCTTCTAGGAACATCATCAACCCTTTCACTTTGAGAGTAATACTCCCCATAGACTGCTAATCCTGGCTGTGTTTCTTTTTCAACTTCTACATTATCCTCTTCATGATTGGGAGGAATAGGAGTATCCATTCTTATATTCCTTCTCTGCCTCCAAGCTTGGGGAGTAACTCCAGCAATATTTTTGTTTACTTATTTCCCAGCTCTGGAAGTGGATGGAATCTCACTTTCCAATTCATTCTCAGGATGACTATTCATCCTGGATCTGGTATTTTTATAACTCATTACTAAGAAGTGGTGTATCAAATGATTATAACTCAGCACTGATGCAAAGATTCCTTCGAGTCGAAACCCAACAAATAGCTAGGATAATACACACTAACTTTGAGCAATAAAATTTTGTTATGGAAAGTTTTTATGGGTTACAAAATATCAACAAAGTCTAAACATCTATCCCAATATATTTTCAATGATGATACAAATCACTGGGATATGCAAAGACAAAACTCTATAGTTTAATGGTCAACCAACTGGTATTAATATGTAAGCAGGCCAGGAGTCTAGCTCAACCTGAAAAACTTTACTCACTTATTGCAATGAAAAACCATTTCCCCAGTAGAGTCACCATTTTGTTGGTTTCTTTTTATTTTGCAATAAAAACAACAGTAACCTCTTCTTCTTATGACTCTTTTATAGAGGAGCCACCTCCAAATATTTGTTTGTGCAAGAAAAGGACCAAATACCAAGCACTCTCGTAATACTTCTACTCTTTAGGTCTTGCTACACCAAGGGGGATACCCTGTAATACCTTCTGATATGTCTTATATGGTACTATCAAGCAATAATCTCACAATGACTCAACATAACAGGGAGATACTAGATAATTGGCTAGTTATCCATTGAACAACAACCATGAAATGGAGCATGAGATAGGAATTCACAATAAAACTACAAAAATGTAGAATTAATGGATTTAAATGTTTGTTTATAGGTAAACAAAGCCAATATGAAACTAGATATGCAATAATATAGAACTTGTCAGCTTTAGATCAGTACTTTATCCATTGGGCTATATTCTGACTCAGATACAATATACTGAAACCAATATTCACCAAAGATTTTAGATCATAACACAATTACCCCAAACCCCTACTACTAATAGAATCCTAGCATTTTTCAAATGAATCTATGCATTAATTAGAGCCTAATTTAATATGATCCTAGATCAGAACTCTCAAACAAGTACATAAACATAGAGATAAATATGCTAATGAATCAGAAAATTTATAAATCATAAGACACATAACACATGAGAGATTGGAATCCGGATCCTTGTATTAAATTTAGAAAATTTTATTCCAGTATACAAAAATTACTCAGAGATAACCTCTTCAATAACTTGCAAAAGATCTCTCAGCTTTATTTCTGATTTCTTACAACTATCTAGTACAAATTGTAGTATATTTTCCCTCTTGACTGAAAACTTTACAAATTGTTTACAATCCAAATTTTCCAGCCCTTTCCAATGATCTTGGGAATCCTTTTATAGAATAAGATTGCAACAAGCTACAGATCATTTGGAATAAGGACAAAACCAATGACTCAGTAAAAAGACAAAATAGCTAATGAAGTGATAACCACTTTTGTTACAATAGATGTTTAACATATTTTGTCTTGTGACCGCTTGGTACTTGTAACTACTTAAATGTTGTTCGGAAGCAGCCACCTAGAGTCTGTTGACTCTGATATTGGTGATGTAGGATCTTCATCTTTTCCTATTTCATCCAATCTATTGGGCCTCATTATCCACTTGCATGTTGTCACCTTCTTCTAGATTAACTATAGTGTACTTGTCCTTCTAGGAGGTATAGTGACTTCATCCTTTCTACTCTTAATCTCCTTCTAGTTGACATTTTCCTTCTCAATATCTTCTGACAAAAAATCAAAAAATGCTATAGCTTTACCGACTATCTCAATAGTTTGCACAAACAACAACATACTTTCCAGAGGAACAATGCTATTGGTTCTTACTGCTAGTGCCTCATTCATTTGTCTATGCCATAGTGCTTCATCTTTCATATCACCACTCTTCTTAAAAATATTGGGAAACATCTCATACCGGTCCTTTGAATATTCCTTTTTTAAAGCTATTACCTTCCTTATGATGATGCTCCTTCTTATGTCCATGTCCATCAACAATTTGAAACATTTATAAGTACCAGTCAAAATAATGTCAACATTGTTTTTTTCTTTGCAAGTGGTGTGAAAGAATTTCAATTCTCCTCTCTTTCCCTTCCAGCTATTCACCATTTGATCCTAGTTGACCTTATCTGCATTATATTCATTCAATATGTTGATAATTTTCTTCCCCTGTGAATAAATAGAAGTAGGAACTAATTTATGAGTGCAATGCCTGAGGGTGTTATGTATTTTGTTAGCATACTTCTATTTCACCCATGCCTCTACTTCCTTGAAAGCTGCAAACTGTTCAACCCACTCCTTTGATTTTTCTAGCTTGGTTCTTTCAGCAATTAATCTTGCTTTCTCTTGCTCCAATTCTTCTTGTGTGGTGGGAATTGATGGTGTAGGGGAAGGAGGGTAAGTTATGATTGGGATTGATTATGATGGCTGGTGAGGAGCTTGTGTAATCATCCTCTAAGGAACAAACTAAACTATTTTCTTTCCTTCAAGGAAGGCAATCTTATTGTCCTTTTCAATGGACTTGATCCTCTCATCGTTATAAGATTTCATCACTATCTCATATTTCTCCCTCAAGATCTTGAGTGCATCTTCTTGTTTCTTAGCTACCTTTAAGATTAATTTTGTTGTTTCCTGAGTGAGGTTAGCTACTTCTACCCCTAAGGTATCTAATGCTCTTCTCACTATGAGGCTACCTGCATGCTCAGCCTAATCAGCATCACCAGATAGCTTATGGATTTTCCTTTTTATATGCCACATAACAAGGGCTGCATGATCTTCACTAAATTTTACTCCCTTAGATGCTTGTCTTGCCTCTTTCTTAGTAGTATGGAAAATTTTTGTCTCCTTTCTTACAACATAAAAAATAATAACATCTGTAAGATCCCACTCTGAAAGTATCAATACTCCTTCCTTCTTGACTAGTGCCCTTCCTTCCTCAGGAGTTATCTTTTAAAATTGAGATATAATTTCTTGTTTTATTTCATTTTCAATCTCTTCTTTACTCCTTTTAGGTTGTTCTTTACACTTTTGTTGGCACTTCTCCTTGAATTCATTCATGTGGGTTCTCCATAAAAATTGGAAGAATGCCCTAGCCTTGACAAAATTGTTATTAGAGAGAAACTCATCACTGGATTGTTGTGTCAAGGGGTTCAATTCCTTATCTGCATATTCTACAATAGCTAGATCCAGTGAAGCATGCTTTGGAACTTCAGGCATCCCTTCTTGTAATTCTTGGGCTATGAGAAAAATTTGTCCAGCATCTCCCATTTGTAACAATTGTTCTACTACAACTTGCTTATCAATACAGAGTGGATATTGGGAAGGAGAGTATACATTTGCCTATTGTTGTTGTTGTTCTCCTTCTATCCTTTGCCTCTTTGGGGATGACAATGATTTAGTGTTTGGGTCTAATGGCATTTTCCCTTTTGGATCTAGTGTCTTCTCAGCTTGTGGCAAGACTGTACTATACCCTCTTCTTTGGTATACCATATATTTCCTTGGGGGGACATTTCTAATAGGAACTATCCTTCTCATCATTGCTTTGTCTCTTTCTGGTTCTGATTGCAAGATGCTAGCCCTTTTCTGATTCAATGCCTGCATAATGTCTTCAAACATCTCCATTAAAGATTCTATCTTTTTAGCCCAAGGCTGAAAATCCTTTAATGGGTCATAGAACTTATCAAAGTGTTGCACGGAATCTAGGCTCTTCTTGTATGCTAGCCATTTTTCCTTCTTTATCTCCTACTCTATTAGGTCAAATTAATTTCTAATTACATCTTCATGATAGTTGAATTGATGGTTTAGTACTAGGCATCTTGTTTTCTCCCCGAATGTATCTTTAATGAAAGCCTTTGGATCAACACATCTTGACACTGCAGTATTCAAATGATAAGGGGCCATATATGTATCTAGGTGTGATTGTGGGAAAAATAGTTCATTTTCCTCTTCCTGTTAGTGCTTCCCCCTGCAAACCTCCAATTTTCCTTATTATTTATGCCAATCCTACCTTAACATGCACTCTGTAAGGTAGTATATTAGGGACTCCCCTGAAGCCATAAATTTTGAATACCGTTGATACCAGGTAAAGAATAACATCTCCCCAATTATGCACTATTTTGTGTTCCTGACTATATTCCTTAGGCCTTAATAGTTGCAAAAGTGTCAAAGGCATTCTGGGATCATCATCAACAATAATGCCCTAATTCTAGTAGAAAAACATCTATCAAAATTAATGTAACTTGCTTCTTTGTTATCCCATGATGTGTCTGCATTCTACAATTGTACTGGCATATCCTCATCATCTTTGACCTTTGTCAATTCCATCTCCTTTTCAAAGTAATCTGCCCCTTTAAATAAAAACATGTGCATCAGCATGGAATACCATGTAAAAGGCCTAGTCACCTTTTTGTCCTTGATGCCTATCAAACCTTCATGTATTAAGTCTTCAATATATGGAGAAAAATAAAAAAATTATGGCCAAATGAGGATGCAAAATCTGTACTATCATGAACATATAATTGATGGGCATTTCCTTTTCTTCATCATCACCACAGATTTGACATAGATCCCTATATACTCCTCTGGCCTTTGGGGTAAATTAATCCAATTTGAAAGGTTCCTTGGTATTTGGCCCTACCATGATCAAATACCCAATTTTGTTAAAATATTCTTTTAAGGGTCCATTTCTCAAATAATCCCTCTGGGCTTGATACACTTTTGTAAATTCTTTGAAATCAATTTTATCCATAGGGGTATCCTCATCACTCAACTTAAAGACTTCCCTAATTTCTTCTGTATTTATACTGACCATAATATGTCCATCCTTATCTCTGACCACCCTGGATATTTTGTCATATTTGTTAGCTATTTACATAAGCATGTCTATATCCATGAAAATACCAGGCACTACTAAATTTCCCACATCAAATTGCCACACATTACTATTAGGTGCAAAGGCATTTCTCTGGCCAAAAACTACTTTGAACAAAGCCAAACCAGTCATTCCTATATTTGCATCCCTAGCCCACTGTCCCAAATCATACAGACCTTCACCAATTTTCAAACGTGGACTCTTAGGAACCAGTTCTTTGATTTTTGTTGAATCATTTGTTGACCTAGTTAATTGCTGCAATAGGTCATCACATACATTTCTATCTTCGTAATTTATGTTTACCTTAAATTCTCTTCTAGGCGACATCTTGAATTTAAGATTGTTTTATAAATCTAATGATTTAACAATTTTGATAACAAAATCTAGTGAGTGCAAGCCCTAATATTTCTTCAGACTTTAGAATTTAGAAAGACTTACATCAAAAATTTAACCATTCTGGAAATAGCCTGGGAGTTAGAATGCGATCACTGCAGCTTTGTTTTGCTCCACAAAATTGACAATTATGTCAAGCAAGAGTTTAATTATTGATCACATAGAAATCCCATAACTTGTGAGCATTAAATTCTTACTGTGGAAAACACATGTTCACCATTACTTCATCTGAGTTTAAAATCTCATGGCTAACAGTTCAGAACTACTAAATTAACTCCTTTGAAACATGACCATTGAACCTGGAAAATTTTCTTCGCATCCGATGACTCACAATAAGTCTTTTACAATTTTCATCTCTTCTGACACGTGTCACCATGATGTGTTACCTTAAAGCTTATACTTTAGGCACTTTCAATCTAAGGCTTTACACCCACCATCAGATCTTTCTAAAGATGCTCACACTTTACTTACTTTATGGTTATAGAGGGTCCCAACACTTAGGACACGCGTCATCACAGTGCATTACCTTGATGGCTAAAGATTGATCAATTTATTCTCTAGGATTTACACCATCCGTCTGATCATTTATGATTGTCACTACCTTTAACCAATCTTTATGACCCATGGCTTTGATCTGTAGGGACACGTGGTAGCACCTCATAATGCCTTAATGGATAAAGTCACCTCACCTTTTATTGGAGGATTTGTGCCAGCCATCAGATCTTCCTTTACTTGTCATATCTTTACCCAACTGGCTTTCCATTAACCATGGTCTTCAACTTTCTTGGTTGGACACACGTCATCACGGTGCATTCCCTTAAAGCTTTTCCTCTCATCATCTTTTCATTGAGGATTAATGCCAGCAGTCAGATCTTTCCAGAGATGCCATATATTTATTGAATCTTTAATTATCCTATTGGGCCCACTAGATGCCAAGTGTCACCACGATGCTTTCCCTCAAAGACTATTGTATCCACATCTTTACCATAAGGCTTTGCGCGGGCCATCAGATCAAATGTGAATTATACTCTATTTAACCTCATCTCTTTGATCATGCTTGGGCCCACTAAGGACATGAGTCACCACGGTGCAATCCCTTGAAGTTAATTCATTCGCATCTTTGATATGAGGGTAATGCGCGAGCCATTATATTTAAAAGCATCTGCGGTTATCCTTTGATTTTTATCTCAAGTGTAGCTGGTCCTGCCAAATACATGTGTTATCATGATGCATTGCCTTCATGCTTATATCTCAGTCATCTTCTCATCACAGGAATGTGCAAACCATTGTATTAAAACAAACCTACCCGAGACTTGACACAATATATTAAAAGAATTTATGAGCCCTCAGACTTAGGAAATATTAAAGTGGTTAGAGATTTTTGAACTATTGAAAATGGCCCCATTTAAAAGATGACATAGTTGACACATGACTTAAGTGGTTAAAAAGGTAATGCAGAACTAGAATCCACTTCAACACTTAGGGTTTAAAGACTAAAATTACACCTTGAAACATAAAAGAAAGGGTTTTCAAATATTCACATAAGACCCTTCTGCAAAAACATACCAAGGACTCATTGTTTTGAAATTTTTTTTCCAGACCTAACAGACTCTTCGTTGTCCTTCAAGAAAATCATCCATTCTTTTATTGCTTTCTTTAAATTTTTTGATAATTTCATTATACTGCTGCTGAATTCTTATTTCATGTTTCAACTTTTCATTCTCTTCCCTTAGCTCACCGATAACTTCTATTCTTTAAATGAGTTCAACATTCATTCTATTTGCCTCTTGACTCATAAGAATAATCTAGTTTGTAATCTCATGGTGATGTTCTGTAAGTCTTTATATTTTAGATTCTTTCTCTTGTAGCTTTTTAGTAATCTTCCTTCTATCATCAATAGCTAGTGTTTTTTCTTGTTCAGCTTGTCTAGCATTATTCATGACATCAATCATTCTTACCATCTGTGTCTCTTGATCGATTTGTGGATATTTCACTTGTCCAGCCAGATGTTGATTGATTTCATTTAGGATTGTGATTCTTTCTTCTGATGTGTCTGATGCTTTTCTTGTAGTTGATCCTGAAGACTCAAAGAAATCTGTTATCTCTTCCTCATGATAATCTATTTCATTACAATGAGATTCTATAATCTTTCTTTCATCTAACAACTGTCTCATCTCAATTCTAGCTTCTTTATACTGCTCATAAAATATCTGAATTTCTAGCTTCTTATTCTGAATATTATTTTCATGTTTGTAGTTCTCCATTGTAGGATCTTTTCTCTTAAGCCTTTAAGATTTTCCAAATAAGAGACTTATATCTGATACCAATTGTTGGAATTAATGGGAAGTGTGTATTGAGAGGGGAGGGGTGAATTAGTACCTCTAAATTTTTTATATATTTAAACCTTTATCCTTTAATTTATCATATGTTTATCCAACCATCTATTATATTCTATCTTGATGTAAGATATATCAATTCATAAACTTAACCATACATGTGAACATTCATAGAAACATTCATGAAAGTAATTGACACATAACACAAGATATGATATCGCAGAAAAATCCTATTAGGAAGTAAAAATTGCGGTGAGGATGACACCCACAAATTCTTCACTATCTGTAGATTGGAAGGGGCCAGTTAAGGCTTATAATTTTATCACTTCTAATGATCTACCCTATTGGGAGTATTAGTGGAGACCTGTTAAAGTCTACTCGGTTAAGATCTTTAGCAACACTATTGAGTGTGCACTCGGTTAAGAGATTTATAGTTGGACTGTTAAATCCAACTTCCTTGAAAGGATTTTTACACTTTGCTTCACTTGTTAGAATGAGAGAAAATTAAAATTTGACCTAGTGTATGTAATATCCTATTTCTAATTTCAAATCCATTTAAGATTACATGAATAAGTATATCACCTAATGTGATTGAATAATACCTCTGATGCTCGGTAGTCTCTATTCTTGGTTCTTGCTAACCAAATTCACCTTTTGTTGTTCTAGATCTTGAAACTTTCCATCTGATCCATAGATGTGATCATATGCTTCATTCATCCTCTCATCCATTCTCACATCTTTTTTTTCATGAATAATAATGAGTGATTACACCATCTATTTATAAGATAGATTGACCTAATCAAGTTTCACGTAAA
Source organism: Thuja plicata (assembly GCA_018584345.1). Taxonomy (NCBI): domain Eukaryota; kingdom Viridiplantae; phylum Streptophyta; class Pinopsida; order Cupressales; family Cupressaceae; genus Thuja; species Thuja plicata. Next base: position 830,520 of record MU226202.1, read on the forward strand.
AGAATATTAACTCTAAGATCACAGGTTTACAACTTTACCTTGATCTCCTAGTCTATGTGTTTTAAATCAATTAGACTTATTAAAAAACTTACATTCATATTTCTTGTCCCTAAAGAAATGGTTTAAAAAAAATCAAGATTCTATAAATAAAATAAGACTACTTTATCTGACATGGAAGTCAGATCCACTTTTTACGGGTTGCAACTGACTTTTAGTTTCTGTCGGTCGGTTATGCTCTGAAGTCATTTAGACTGTTTCTCAGCGTTCCTATTTGAACTGTCTTTCAGGTTCCTCTTTGACTTTTCTCTCAGCTTGCACTATGACCTGCTTGTCGGGTTCCACTTTTGGGTTCCTCTTTATCCTTTCCATTTTGCATTTTCGGTTTACACACAAAATTGTGTCATCGGTTTTCTTTGTACTTAGCAGTTTTCAATGATCTCTGATATCTACATTTTTGGCTTGCTCTTGTTCCTGTCTTTGGGTGTGTGCTTACTGAAAGTGTTCTTTGCATACTAATGGAAAAATAATGTCATCAGAAAGACCCATTATCTCTTTTTTATCTATATCAATTATAATATGATGTCCTTCCTTGCATGGACATGTTCACAATCTCTTCCTTTATTTTATGTGTATATGTATTATAATTTGATCATTATCTCATTAGGAATAATGTGTTGTCATTTCTCTTTCCTCTATGATTGGGGGCAAGATGTTTTTTTTGTCTTTCTCTCTAAAAGGATCAACTTTCCTCAGTGAAGTCTCAATTATTTATCATATGACATTCTTTTCTTATATTAAATTATTTGTTTTGATTTAGGATTCTCTCTTATGCAAGAGGTGTGTATCCTTGACCACAACCTCTTCCTTATTTGTAAAAGCATGTTCATCCTAAAAAAATACCCTTACTTGGGGACTTAAAGTGTGGCATCCTTCATCAAGAATCCCTTTTTCACTTAGCAATAGGGGGGTTAAAAGGTGTATTCTTATTCTCCTCCCCCTCGTTGTCTCAAATATTTTATCTATGTTCAATATCTCCTCTTGAAGATGAAAATCTTGTAGTGAAGATCTCTTCCTTTCAAGGGTCTCTTCCCACTTGTTGATATTCTTTCACAATTATCTATTCATTGGTTAACAAAAGTCTTCCCTCTTTGCTAAGGTTATGGTATATTTTTATTTTGTAGATATTATCTACCACAATCTTCATCCAGAGCATTCTAAAGGTGATTAGAGGCAGTACAAAAATTAAGGAATGGGCAAAAATGAGAAAATTAAAAAAATATTTCTTTTTTTTTTGTTATTTTTCTATGTTTCAAAAATGTGCATTTTCAAAGGCCTTTAGAGAGGAATTGGAGATCGAAACTTTCATATGTCCCTTAAAACATTTAGCCAAGGCCATTTTGTTAAGGGATTGAAATTAGATCTCTTGAAGACATTTCCAATGGTGTATGATGTTTTGAATTTTGAGCAATGCAAAAAATTTATGACCCCATAAAGTTGGGGTAACCAAATGCCAAAACAAAATGGTTACTATTGGATATGCGAGCTATTTTATTTAAGGAAAAGAGAAATCATTGTAGTGGGTGCCACATATCAAAACCATAGGGGTTATAAGGGTCAAAAGGGAATGAAAATTCAACAAGGTTTGCTAGTGTGCTACATGTTAGCAATGTGTGCCCTTGGCCCAATTTCAAGTGAAGGGAGTTCCAAAAGCTCCCACCCATGCAACACATCTAATTTATGGTCATGTCGATCAAGGTACCTACAGGGCTCACATACTTCAAGGAAAAGTGTCACCTTTTAAGGTTAGGGTGAATCCTGAGGTAGATTTGACCTGAAAGTGAAGCTGCTTCATTGTGCCAAAAGTGACTAATCATTGCAAGGATGTTAAAAGGGTATAGGAAGCGTCTAGACTATTCACATGAAAGGATAATAATGATGTAGAGATAAGCATGTTGAGATAGCTGTAACAACTCCATTTTGATGCTTCCATGTGGCCAAATGTAAAGGCCCTTCTCAGTTTCATTTATTAGGTATAGTTCGAGGAAGTATTCTATAAGAGCCCATGAGCACATTGTTATGAGGGTTTTTTTCAAAGTTGTGGAGTTTTTTTTTCACGAATCTTGACAAAGAACACTTAGAGATAGTTATAGTATCATTTTTCAGACCTTATCTTTTACATTCAGTCAATCAGTTGAAGAAAGCATATCATATTGTACCCAATATGCCTTTGATATATGTTTTCTTTGGTTTTGTGGATAATTTTAAAGTCCTATGTTATTTATTTTAAATGAATGTAGCTATAATCTGCTATATTTTTATAGCTTTTATAATTTTCAACAATGAGCATCCAGGTCTTTGATTTATGTTTTACACTCTTTTAATAATCTGTAATGTTTATGATTTGGGGTTATACTATGCGATTTGATGAGAAAAATTTGCATCGAATGATTATTTTAGTGAGATAATAGGAACATCTTTTGCAAGCCTTAGCAAGTTCTTCTCACAAGAAGATCTAAATATTTTTCTCTATATTTATTTCACTTTAGCACTCTATTACATTTCCAATAATGAAGAGTATGTGACATTCTATGCTTATATTTTGGGGTCATATGTTCTTGTTATTTCTAAAGGGAAACTCAAAGGGTTTCAAAATATTTGGCGCATTACCTTTGTTTAGATATTTTTGTGTTCTCTCTTCCTTACTCATTTCCCAAAAACACCAGAATGAAGAGTCACCTTCAAAAATCTTTGAGGTTGTTTCTCCGGGTGCAATTTATCCCACTCCTATGAAACTTCTTGACTGTCCTTATTTAGGAATGAACCTCTTAGGGATCAACAATTATTTTTAGGATATCTCCTTTTTGTTGGAAGTAGGTATCTTTGTTCTCTTTTCCTTATGATTCTACCATAGTCATATGTCACATCATAAGGAGGGGTAATCTATGCATCAAACTTGTACATTATGCATCCTTATGTTGGAATTCTAATATGGGAAAGCATTAACTAAGAGGGGGGGGTGAATCAGATCTATAAAACTTCTACCAATTCTTAACTAACTGATTAAACCATGAATTCATAAACATAAACTAAAATGATGTAAAGATTTAACATCTAATCATGAACACATAACACAAAGATTTTGGTAACCCAAAAACCCTTGAAGGTAAAACTGGGGTGGGGATGACACCCACAAATATTCACTACCGCAGTAATAAAGTGTGCCTATTAGGGCTACAATATTTTGATCACTTCTGATGATCTACCCTGTGAGGGGTCTTCCCTATTAAGAGTTTTTATAATTATACAATCTACCTTGTTAAAGGATTTAAACTTACAATAAAGTAAGCACTCGGTTAAGAGATTTACAAAGGCCTATTAGGACCACTCTGTTAAGAGATTTACACTGATTCACTTGCTAGAATGTATCAGTACCTAATCCTTTGGTCTGCACTACAAATGCTGATAATGGATTTCCTCTTTCCAACTCCTAACTAATCTCTCAATCTGATTTATCTCTATTCTTCTCTTCACTACTTTGCTCGGTCACTCTATCTGGTTAATGCTTTAGATATGCAATGTATGCATATACTTCTAATCTCTTCTCTTGACATATGCATCCAAACATACATGCTTACACACACGGATTTAGGTTTAAAGCATCCTATTAATAGACCATCCAAATCAAGATCAATGATCTAGATCCTTCATATTTTACCACTTAGGCATCCCTAATTTTTATTGGTTGCATGGCTTGCATAGAGATCCATGATCATAAAAATAGTGCGTAATTAATGCATTAAATCTTAGTGTATGATCATTAAATTCTCTATAGAAGTAAGCCAAAATAGTTTACCTTGTTGCTTGTTCCATTCCAAAAACATATACAAAATTTTTTTTACTCGGCATAACCAAACACTGGTGCTCGGTTAATACTGTGTCACTCGGAATAACTGTATGTTTTCGCTTGACACTAACTCTTCTATGAAACTTGACAATCATTCTTCTCAGCATCCATTGAGTACTTGATGACCTCTAACTTTCTTGATAGTAACTACTATTCGGTCTCATCCTTAGTGACATGGCTCGGTCGCAGTGATGACCGACCAACCTACCTTGAATATGAATAAGTGTGAGACACTAATAGACAACAAAAATTAGAGATAAACAATCTCCCCCTTTGTCATTAGTGGAAAAAACACTTTGTCATGTCTTTTTAGTCATTAAAAAATAAGTACTCAAAAGAATTTAGAACCCCCCTAGGATTCTGACTCGGTCTTTCTCCATAAAGACTTCACTATATATACAACTTATGTATGTATATACTTACATTTACCTTTTTGAATCTATGATATTTCCCCCTTGTTTTTTTCACTCTTGTCACTTTTATCTGCTGGGGTTGTTGGGGTTAAACCATACTTATCCAAAAATGGTTTATGGGTCTGTAATAACATAGCTAAAGCATTATCCCAACTTGTCCTTATAGAATCCAAAACTTGAAACTTGATCTCTAGCTCATAAGCTAGATTAATCAGACTCTCAACAATGTTCATAGGCGGTTCTTACTGTGATAGTTCCTTTTCCTCTTTCATCTCTTTCTACATAACCTCCAAGTGAGGTATCAACAATGTTTGAATTGAAATAAATTTCACCCTTATTCTGCCATCTTTAGCCATAAGCTCAGCTAATAACCCTTGTGCATGTGTCAACCTACTAAAGTGAAAAGAGATTGAACTTTCATCCATCCTCAGTGACTGTTATGTTGACTTCAAATCTATCTGTAGCTTCTAAATAAGCCGTTGATTCTCCTTTGTAAAGAACTCATGGTGCAGGAGCACCTTAGGGTCCTAGTAAAGATCCTATTAAAATTTTGGATTGTAGGTGGTTATAGCCAACCATCAGTGAATAAGGACTATGATAAGTCCCAAGGTGTGTGAAATTCATGTAAATAGGAGTGGTTTAGTTCTTAGTCTTTGATTTAGTCCAAAAGGTCCTAATTAGTTTATTTTTACATTAAGTGCTAAGAGAGTCAAAGTTGGTCAAAATGTGGAAAAGACTCCAAAATGAGTGGTAAGATGTTATATGAGGTCTAGAAATGATTTTGGACCAAATATTTTTATTTTTAATCAAACTATGTAAGTTAGGAGAAATGAGAAGTAAAAAATGCAAAAATTGCAAAAGTTGCTCATGATAACTTTGCAACTTTGAAAAGTTGTCATGACAAATTTCCTAAAAAGTTGCAAATGGACATAAATGACCCTAAATCCCAAAAATAGGATCTAAGAACATGTGTGGGGGATATATAAGCCTAAGTAAACCCTAATTGAGGGGTTGGTCATCATATTATATAGATTGATTTAAAGGAAGAAGGAACTGTCTGGTTTTTTGTAAAACAATCACACTTTTGAACCTTCATCCACACTAAAATTGATTGAATGGTGAATTTTTATGCTTTGAAATTTTAGTTCTTTATATGTAGATACTTTGTGTGGTATTAGTTTTGAAAGTTTGTACATTTCTTTAGTAGTTTGTAAATTCTTTTAGTTTGATAGGTTCGCTGTCCTGTACAGAGCTAGCTGTGTAAATATGGCTCCTTCTTGAATTCCAATGGTTGAATCTTTATGGCCACTTGGAATTAAGAAGGGAAATCTGTATACTTTGTAAATATGTTTTTTTGGTTCTTTTTGAACATGTGAGATAATTTTACCAGCAATCCCTAGGTGAGTCCATGGTTACCTGGCTAGGAGCTTGCAGAGTTGCAGAGGGTTAAAGAATGGATGGATGGATTGGTTTGTGCCAATCTTGAGTTGGGAAGTGTAGAGGAATGTGATAGGGTCATGTGGTCAAGAGGAGAAGAAAATATGAGTTCATTTGAATAAATTTTCAGCCTTTTTGTTGCAGATTGGTCTAGAAACCCTAAAAGCCCTTAAAAATAGAGGTGACTTGAAAGTACAGTGTAAAGACACTTAGGGGAGATAAAACCTAGAAAACCTCAAAACCTAGGTTGACCTATGAATTAATCTAAAGCTTCTTTGGTGGATTTTTAAGGGAATTTGGAATAAATTCTAAGTTTTGTCAAATCAGGAGGCCTAATTGGGGCAAAAGGCTACAAGGCCTAAGATATAGGATTTCAAGAACTCGATGAAGAAACCAATGGAAGGTAGGATGAAAGACAACCAAGAGTCTTCCAAATGAGAATAAGGAAAGAAAAAAAACCTAGTTCCATGCCCATGAATGAGTTAGATATTTTATTGGATTAGGAGAACTTTGAATGCAAAGAAAGTCTAGTGAGTGGAAGTGTGGTTTTGAAATTGAAAGGTGAGATCTAGGGAGGAAGAGGAATTGGAGAGACAATCCTCTTGTTAGGGTATAGATTGGATCTCCCCATAAAAGTGGTATCAGAGACAAAGAAAGACTTGGGAATAGTGTAGTGCATGTCAAAGGTGAGTGAATCAATAGGAGAGAGAGCACCATGGTGACAAATGTATAGTTAGCAAGGGACTTGACAGAGAAGCAAGAGAGGAATAGACTTCTAGAAGAAGCTATGGAGGAAATGAAGCAAAGAATAGGAGAGGTTGTAGAGACTACTGACAAAGTCAAAGAATAGTTAGAGGATGATAAGGGTAAAGGAAATGCATAGAAAGAAGAGGATGTAGAACCGGAACCAGACCCTCCATTACCAGAGGAACCTTTCCTCAAAGCCCTCAAAGCATTAAGTGGAAAGGCACTTGAAGGTATCCCTATGTTCACTGGAAGAATGGATGCAGAATTAGTTATGGAATGGATTGAAGGTATGGAGAATCACTTCAAATGTGATGGGATTACAGAGGCCCAAAAAGTGAAGATAGCCAAATCTAGGTTGAGGGGACAAGCCCTAACTTGGTGGAAGTTTCTACAAGAAGAAAGAGAGAGAGAGAGAAGAAAATAATCCTATAGTGAATTGGAAGGCTATGGTGACTAAGTTCAAATAAATATATCTACCAAATGATTATGAAATTCAAATAAACAAAGAAGAGAAAAAATCTTAGGCAGAAGGAGATGGATGTTGCCTCTTATACAGGGAATTCCAAAATTTGTGTCTTAGGTCCAAGGTACATGGAGAGGAAAGCATTAGGGTTGAAATATATCTAAATGGACTTAGATGGAGCATTTAGGAAGAATTAAGTCTCTTTACCCTCACTAGTGTCCATGGTTGTGTGCAAATGGCCCTCAAGGTGGAGGAAAGAAACAAGAAGAAGCAATAATCTAGCTCTAGGGGCAGAGGGAGAGGCAAAGACTTCATAGGAGGACATAGATGAGGTTCTAGTGGAAGAAGTAATGAACATAGAAGTCAAGGGGACTCCAAGTTGGTTGAAAAAGTATGTGAGACAAGCAATAGAGGCGGCTATGGTAGATGTAGGAGTTTTAATAGTGGAGGAAGATGTAGGAATGGTGGTTTTAGTAGAGGTTCATACTCTGCTATTATGAAATGCTACCATTATGGACAAATGGGACACCCTGCATATAGATGTATAGACAATGCATCATCCTCACATGGTGAGATGAAGATATCCTATGTCCAAGAAGAGGAAAATCATGTGAAAGATTCAGAGATAACACTTGATTCAAAGAAAGGTGAGAGTCTCATGCTTAGGAGAGTTTTGATTAAAGAGCCTGGTAAGAAAGAGCACAAATAAAGGAGAGCCCTCTTTAGGATCAAATGCAAGATCCTTGACAAGGTGTGTAGAGTCATCATAGACTCCAGATCAATAGACAATGTAATCTTAGAGGAGGCAGTGCAAAATTTGAAGCTAAAGAAAATACCTCATGCTTATCCCTACAAAGTGACTTGGTTAAACAGAGGGGAAAACATACTGGTTAATGAACAAGTGTGGGTTGAATTAACCATAGGAGAGTACTGAGACAAGATAATTTTTGATGTCTTACCTATGGATTCTTTCCATCTAATGCTAGGAAGACCATGGTAGTATGATAGAGAAGCAGTCCACCATGGCAAGGATAATAAGTACTCATTCAAGAAGAATGGAGTCACCTATAAGATACAGTCCTTAATAGAAGAGGAAACAATGAATACTATGGAATCCAATACACTCCTCATGAGTGGAAAAGAATTCCTACATGACATGAAGAAAGAAGAGGGGATTGGTTATGCTATCATTGTGAAACCCAAGGAAGAAGAGACACAAAAACAAACACCTATGCCTGCAGAGGTCAAACAATTGTTAGATCAATTTCAAGACATAATTTGTGATGGGATTTTGTGCCAGGGGCATCATTGCCTAACAAAGTTGCTTACAAGATGACACCAAAATAAAACAAGGAGATTGCAAGGCAAGTACAAGATTTTTTGGACCAAGGACTAATCAGAAAGAGCATAAGCCCATGTGTTGTTTTAGTGGTTTTGGCACCCAAAAAAGGAGGTAAGTGGAGGATGTGTATTGATTCTACGGAAATAAATAGGATCAAAATTAGGTATAGATTTCATATTCCTAGGATAGAAGACTTGATGGACTGTATTGGGGGTGCTAAGTACTTTTCAAAAATTGACCTTAAGAGTGGTTATTATCAAATTAGGATGAAAGAGAGGGATGAGTGGAAGTCTTCTTTTACTCTATGAGTGGTTAGTAATGCAATTTGGGCTTACAAATGTGTATGCACCCTAAAATGGTCGCTTAGACTTTGGGCCCCATTTATTATTTTATAAATTTATCAAATTTCTGAATCAATGTTTTGGAACAATATCATTTATATCAATTTCCTTGATCAAATCATAATCAATTCAATATTTCCTAAGGTTTGAGCCTTATTTAATTTAAAAGAGAAAAAATAAAAATAAAAATATTATTTAATTAAGAGAACATGCTCTCTTTTAATTAATTAAAAANNNNTCTTTTAATTAAATAATAAAATCACTTTATCCTAAGCCTTTATTTAATTAAAAGGAATTTCCTCCTCTTTTATTTAAATAAAAAATCCCCACTTTTCTTCTTATCCTATGCTGCACAAATAAAACATTATTCTTATTTTATAAAAAGGGAAAAAAACACTTTTTGTCTTATGTGGGATACAAAAGTCAACTCCTATTTTCCTATTGGAGGATATTTGTGTACAAGGATCAAGCTTCCATTTTTCTCCACCCTTGATTAAGAATTTTTCCTCTTAATCTCAATGGTCCATTTCATCTCACTTCTTATAAAAGGAGAGCTCTCTTCTTCATTTTCATATCTTAGATTTTTGATGCTAATGTTATGCTGTAGGTTTTCTAGGTCATTTAGAGCTCTTTGAAGACATTCTACATCCAAGATTTGAAGACTTGTTATTGAATTTCATTGTAGTTGCATATTTCCTTTCTTAGTTGCATTATCATGGCATATTAGCTTAGATTTCCTTTTATGCAATAGATTAACTTTCATTGTCATATAGATTTGCATTGCATTGCATACATTTGGTTTCATTGGAGATATTGGCATTCTTGCCCTTGTTTTCATTGTGAATTTCTCATTGTATGGTTGACTAGCAAGGTCATGAGTTTATAGC
>MU226202.1:849508-870205 GCA_018584345.1 Thuja plicata
TCTGTCACTTGATATCGGGCATCTCTATGCTACCTTCCTTGATCAAACACTCACTTGGCCTGTCAATAGGTATCTGGCATCTCATGCTATCTTCATGATCAAACTTTTTGATACTCCTTTGGATGTACCTCAATATAGAAAGGATCTTTAAATCCTGCTTAGTTAAGAGAATTTCTAAATCAATGGTTAAACTAAAACAGTATGATGTTTTCACATATACAACTTATACTTGTAGATTTTTAGATCTATTATAATCTCATAAAACTATTCTGCTCAATATATCTCATTTTATACCTTTGATCCACTTTGATTCTTCTTGGTGATGCTGTGCTCTATTGCTCAGTGTCCACAGAAAAATTTAGCTCTTTCCTCAACTTGATTGATCAGGACTGTATGAAGTTGCTCTTCAACATCCTCTTTTCATTCATTCACCCTCACAATTCATAATGAATTGAGTTGTCTCTTTATAATCGCCATTATTAGGTTCTTGATTTTCTTGATCTTTGCATGATCCATAATTTTAGCCAATCAAATTTAAATCAAAAATTATATTTTATCTCATAGAGATCTTCTTGCCAACTAGACAAAACAAATTTAAATCCCTTACTTATCTCTGTCTTATCTTGCTGATGAAACCAATGATAACTACCATTTAAGTTTATATTTAGCTCTGCTAGCTAGATATTTTGTCATTTATGAACTCTAGTTATTTTTGCTGTTTAACTCTTTGATAGCTTTGGTCAACACTCTAGTTCTCCTCAGGCTTCTCCATTAGTTTACACTACATTTCTAGCCGTCAGTTATGCTTGTGATTTTTCTCGTTGGTAATGCTTGTCAGTGTTCTTTCTTGGGCATCACTATGACTTGACTGTCCATTATCTCTATTTGTTGGGTTCTACTGACCGTCGATGTTTGAAGTCACATAGTGAATACTTGTCTTTAATGCATTACATAAAGCATAATCTTTATCTCTCTAATTCTATGAAGTCTTTGACACTTTTATTATAACCTATTATATTATATCAAGTTGACATCAATGAAAACACAATCCATTAACTGATTTAATGTCTTGCATTATCCTTCTACATTTCGGTGATCAACTTAATATCTTCAAACATTCAATCACTTACATGTCATCAATCTCTCCCTTTGGCATTGATGGAAACATACTACATTATAATACTATACTATCACCAATACAATACAAAATATATAGTTTCATCAAGATTTCCTAATGTAACTATTACAAATGTCTGGCTCTCGGTAAGCTCAAATAGCTTAGATTTATTTCATACAGAGTGGTTGTCTTCAATCTTCAATCCCTTCACTAGATAGATGTATCATCTGATATCTCTGTTCTGATATGTGCTCTTCCTTGACTATTCCTCTTCTTGATAATCTCTTTTTGTTTTGACAACAATATTTCTCTTTGTCTGAACTCTCTCCCTTAGATGGATATTTCATATGTAATCAATTTCTCTCCCTTAGAATATTGATTAACTCTTCCTTCTGATTCTCAAGAACTTTAATCAGATAAAATATTCTTTATGATGATGAAATAATCTCTCCCTTTATGACAATGAGATCATCTCTCCCTTTGTGACAATTACAAACAAAAATAATCATCTATATCATGTTCCATACCTTTACATAGTATATTCCTTGAATTTCCCTATCCATCAACAATACACTATTCTAATTTTTGGTGTAGATTTGTACCTTACTATGTATAGATGTATCTGTTGCTGTCCATCTCAGTGTTTTCATCAACATGACTGATCTTCAGATTTGGTATAGGTTGATGCAACCTCTTAGTGAGCTTACTGACTGATAGACAAGGGTTGGACCCATAGTCTCTATCTTAGGTACTCAAATGTATCCTTCGGTAATGGCTTGGTGAATATGTCAGCTAATTGTTCCTTTTAATGAACATATTCTAGTGTCACTTCTTTTTCTTGCACTTGTTCTCTTAGATAGCAATATTTGATAGTAATATTCTTAGTCTTAGCATGCATGACTAGATTCTTAGAAATGTTTATTGCACTAGTGTTATCATAGTAGATAATTACTGGTTCAAGAATCTTCATATTCATACCTTCCAGAAATTGTTTGATCCATGCAATATTTGAGCAATTTGCAGCAGCAGATACCTACTCTGCTTCTACAGTAGACTGAGAGATGCATCCTTGCTTCTTGCTTATCCATGTGACAATTCTTTCATCCATGAAGAATGCTCCTCCAGTTGTGCTCTTTCAGTCATCAATGTTTCCATCCGAATCAGCATCTATATAGACTTGTAGCTCAAATTTTCCTTCTCTTTTGTACCATAAGCCATAGTCCTTGGTGCTCTTTAGATATCTTAGAATTCTCTTGACAACAGTCATATGTGATTTTTTGGGATTAGTAGAGAATCTTTCAACTATCCCCACTGCATGTCTTATATCTGGTCTAGTATGAACAACATACATAAGTTTTCCAATCATAGATCTATATAAGGTTTGGTTTATCTCATTAGATTTATCTTATTTTGTCAACTTACATCCAGTAGCCATAGGTGTTCCAACTGGTTTGGAATCTTCCATCTTGAATATCTTTAGCACATCCTTGATGTATTTGGACTGAGTGATATAAATGCCTGCATCTTGTTGAATAATTTGTATACCAAGAAAGAATTTGATCTCCCCAAACATAGACATTTTGAATTTCTTGCTCATTTCATTAGCAAAGGATTTGCATAACAATTCATTTCCCCCAAAAATGATATCATCAACAAAAATTTCAACAATCAGAATATTACCATCGATATGTTCTTTCAAGTACAGATTTCTATTTTCACTTGTTCTAAAAAATTTTATGCTAATGAGATAGGAGTGAAGTCTTTCATACCATGCTCTAGGTTCTTTTTTCAATCCATACAAGGCTTTATGTAGTCTACATACCATATTTCTCTTGTCTGGATCAACAAACCCTTCTGGCTGTTCAATGTATACCTCTTCTTCAAGTATTCCATTTAGGAATGCAGATTTGACATCCATATGGTATACCTTGAATCCTTTAAATGCAACATAAGCAAGTAAGATTCTAACTCCTTCTAGTCTAGCAATGGGTGCAAAGGTTTCACCATAATCAATACCTTCTTCTTATGCATATCCCTTTCATACTAATTTTTCTTTGTTTCTAGTGACTTCTCCATTCTCATTTAGCTTATTTCTAAATATCCATTTGGTACCAATGACATTATTTTCATTTGGTCTCGGTACTAGTGTCTATGTACTATTCTTCTCAATCTGTCTATTTCTTCATTCATAGTACTTACCCATTCTTCATTTTCAAGTGCATTGTTAACAAATTTAGGCTCAAAATTACAAAGTAAATATCTTGTGTTCAGTGACTTACTTCTTGTTCTTGTTCTAGCCTTCTTGTATCCTATGATTTGATTATGTGGATGATGTCTTCTAACATACTTGGAAAGTTTTGGTTCAACTCTGTGTTCATCATTCTGATCAGTTTCTTGACCTATGTTCTCATCTTCATTGTTAGGAACATCATCTTGAGTATTATCCTAACTCTTGGTAATTGTAGCCTAATGCTAAGGTGTAATGTTCTGATGCTCGGGAGTGACACACTATTGATTGGGTAGAGTATTAGGTTATGTATAAAAAAATTGTGTGTGTGTGTGATTTTTGTACCTATTTAAGAAAGATACAACACTTCAATAGATCATTGCATTAGCTAAAAAGGGGTTAGATGAGCATATAAAACCACTAATATCGACCTATTGCCTAAGAAGAGTGTGATTAATAACATAATAGCCATCATATTATGATACTATCAGTGACATGTTTGACTTAGCATGAAATATTTGAATTAAAAAAAATCTATTTAATCATTAAACAATACATTCTAGCTCTAAAAAATGGAGATAATAACATTTCTTAAACATGAACTATGAAACAAAATGTGAGTCTATGTCTATTCTAACAACATAAAAATGCATTTTCAATATGAGATGAAGGCTTATTTTCTCTCAACAATGCCTTATATTTGTAGAAGAATGAGGAGAGAGAGGGGGGACAAGGTGCATTAATGAGTTGAACTCATTAATGGTGTGTAAGAGCAATAAATTCCTTGGGCATTTAATAGGCATGGTGGAGACATGGGCTTAAGGAATCTTCATTAATGAGGCATTAATGAAAGCCTTAGAGAAGCATGAGAAGGGTGTAAGAGAGTGGCTTGAGAAAGTGGACTTGAGGGAAGAAATCTTGAGATTCCTTGACTTTCTCAAGTGGGTGGAGTTGTTAATCATTCCTTAATGGAATGTGACAACATTAGGAGGTGGGTTAGGATAGAATTAGGATTAGAATTAGATTAGCATGGGGGTAATAGGTTGGGATGGGTTAGAACCCAGGGTAGAAGTGGTTGATAGGTTAGGTTATGGTTTAGGGGAATATAAATAAAGTGAATTAAACTTATTTAATTCATTCAAAAATAGGGTATTAATTATTTAAACAATTAATTTATTTTTAATAATCAATAGGACTATAGCCATTTTAATTAAATTAATAAGGCTAGGGGAATGGGTTCATTTGCAAGTAAGCAATTGATTTAGGGGTTTATTTAATTCCTTTATAATTAAATACTATAGCCATGTTTGAATTTGATTTGATTTAATTGTTTGAATTGATTTGAATGGTATGGCTATAATAGTTAACATAATTCAGTGATAAAAATCACCTAGGACATTAAATTTGATTTAAAATGAATTATGCCAAAGTAACATTGTTATGACATAATTCGGGGTATGATCACACTTAGGGAAAATAGGGTCTATAGTCGGAACATACCAAATCCAGGTGGTTCCTTTTGCCCCTCTTTGAATTGATGTGCGAGCAATGCATTGATTCAAAGATTTTTTTTTGATTTTTGACTTCAGAAAGATTGAGAATTATGTTCTTGGTTGTCGACTAAAATGTTGATGAGATTAGTCTCACACTTGATTGAACTAAACTGATAGAATTGAATTTGAACTTGGTTATCATCCAAAGATTGATAATACTGATTCTGAACTTGGCTGTCATCCAAAATCCAGTATGAAGCGGCTAGGAGCTTAATAAGAATATTTTAAAATGAGAAAACACAAGATATCCAACTTATGAGAACCAAATATTTCTATCCAACAATTCTGACTTAGTCAAGGAAACTATCATGCCCCTAGTTTGTTTTATAACGAAGTCATTTTTAATGCTATTTTGAGAAAAAATTTAATTGATGATAGTGTGATCATGCCCCCTTGGGAATAAAATCAAAGGAAAAGAATAAAATCCCTCTATTGAAATGATGTATCACTTATAGGAAGCGGTTAGGGAAAGAAAGAACGGAGTAGAAGAAGTGGAAAAAGAGAGGGTGTTTAAGAATAAACACATGGAAAAAGTGAGCAAAGTATTTAGGGGTTTATTTATTTCCTTTATAATTAAATAATATAGCCATGTTTGATTTGATTTAATTGTTTGAATTGATTTGAATGGTATGGCTATAATAGTTAACATAATTCAGTGATAAAAATCACCTAGGACATTAAATTTGATTTAAAATAAATTATGCCAAAGTAACATTGTCATGACATAATTTGGGGTATGATCACACTTAGGGAAAATAGGGTCTATAGTCAGAACATATCAAATTTAGGTGGTTCCATTTTCCCCTCTTTGAATTGATGTGCGAGCAACGCATTGATTCAAAGATTTTTTTTTGATTTTTGACTTTAGAAAGATTGAGAATTCCGTTCTTGGTTGTCAACTGAAATGTTGATGAGATTAGTCTCACACTTGATTGAACTAAACTCATAGAATTGAATTTGAACTTAGTTGTCATCCAAAGGTCAATAAAAGATCTTAAAGATACCAATTCTGAACTTGGTTGTCATCCAAAGATTGATAATACTGATTCCGAACTTGGTTGTCATCCAAAATCCAATATGAAGCTGCTAGGAACTTAATAAGAATATTTTAAATGGAGGAAACACAAGATATCCAGCTTATGAGAACCAAATATTTCTATCCAACAGTTTTGACTTAGTCAAGGAAACTATCATGCCCCTAGTTTGTTTTATAATGAAGTCATTTTTAATGTTGTTTTGAGCAAAAATTTAATTGATGATAGTGTGATCATGCCCCGTTGGGAACAAAATCAAAGGAAAAGAATAAAATCCTTCTATTGAAATGATGTATCACTTACATGAAGCGGTTAGGGCAAGAAAGAATGGAGTAGAAGAAGTGGAAAAAGAGAGGGTGTTTAAGAATAAACACATGGTAACCAATTTAATTATGTGAAAATGTGAGTGGTGAGATTGATAAAATGATGTCAGATCAAGATTTATGATAAAATGTACATTTTGATAGATTCATGGAACAAATGAAGCAAATCTGCAGTTTTTAGAACTGTCACAAAAATGGCAATGTGCTGTGTAAAAAATCTTAGGCACCTTCTATTTGGTTCCGGATGGATTAAAAAATTGTCTCTTTGCTTTGATAGAGTTATTTGCACATGTGATGATATCTTGGTCATATGATGAGTTAAATTTTAGATGATGACATTAGTTTATGCATTTGTTGAGTTATCACTGATAAAAATATGTTTCAAATGATATTATGTGAATATGAAAATGTATGTTTTTAAGTTTTTTTGTATGCAATGTAGAATGTATGGATGCACTTTAGGATGTAAAAGTAGAAACACAATACATGGATGCTTTTTTTTTGTATTTTCCTGCTGATTAATTTTTTGAATGCAAAATGTATGCTATGGATGTGCAACAATATATATATATATATATATATATATATATATATATATATATATATATGGATGGATGTAATTAACTTGGTTTTTAGAAGAAGAACGATAGAAATCACTTTTGAGAAAATATTCCCAAATGTTTTTATTTCCTTCAAAATGCAGCATACAACCTTTAAATGCAGCTATATACAAACTCTTAGGACTTGTCACTAATTTCAAATATTGCAACATTTTTATCATCATTGGGCGCTTTTCAGAACAGATACCACCTAATAGTAAAACCATCACTAATACTGACTGATATTATGACAATATGAATACTATATTTATTGGAATGTCAGAAATAGACTTAGGTATCAAGGCATAGAAGCCAGAATAAAAATAGTCACCTTCCTTTTATTATATCAGAATCTGTCTAAAGTAAGATATTGGACCTACAATGACCTTGAAAATTCATGTCCTTGGGTACATTATGCTTCATATACCTTAGTGAGAATCTGAATTAGAAAATAGACATGGAAATTGTGTCAACCTCACCGTAGTTGACACATAACAAAAATCAAGATATATGCGATTATCCACACATAGTGGAAGCTCTTACCATAAACATCCAAGTTAGGTGAAATTTATAGGATTACTTGGAACAATCACCATACGCAGAAAACCAAGAAAATGTTATGACCCCTATCCTTGCGACTCTTTGTCTTTGCACAGATGTCATGGAGTAACTTGGGAGATATAAAAACATCAATTGAGAGTCAAAATAAAAATTCATAACTGCTTAGATGCCCATAGTTAAACATCATTAGAACATAAAAGAGTTATGATCAATCCAAGTCCAAACTGTGTTTAAGTAATACTATTGATTCATTTGTCAAGCACAGTATAGATTCATCAATCAAAAAAAAGTTTGGAATTCAAGCAAATATGGCATCCATTTACCTATATACAATCTTGTCATTGTTCGGAATCCAATGGAGGTCTTAGGAACACCATTCATGTTAGTGCAATCTTTGTGTCATCCTTGTTTTGTGAATGCAATAGTGGTAGTGAAAGTATCAAAAAGCATCGTATCACAAGACAAGCCATCCTACGAAGACTTAGTAGATGCAACCTATCAGACTGGCAAAGATGCCCCCAATGTAGAATGACTTGTTACCTAGAACCAAAAAGATAGACAAATCCCAAGCAAGGATAAGATAGTTGTAAGGAAACAAAGTCAACATTTTAGCCCAGGTGAAATTATGAAGACTTAGTATCAATGATTCTTTGATAGATGGAGTGAAAAACACAAGTGACGCCTGATTGCCAGATTTTGACCAGTTGGCAAGATATTTTCTTTCTTTTTTGCTAACAAGATGCCAATTTTACCAGGTGCTCATCAAGGCACTTTTCTCTTTTTCAATTTTTTTTTTTTTTTGCTATTTTTTCTTTTTTGAATGTTTTTGTAGTATCAAGGCGCTTTTTTACTAGGTTTTCACCAAGGATACCATTTCTTCAGGACTTTTTCCATTGTTTTTGGATTTCTTCAAGATCAATTTTCTGAATGTTTTTGGTATTTTCTAAAATTTTTTTGTTGCTTTATAGGCTCTGTTAGCTAGACATCAAGTGTAGAACCGCTTTAGATGTAGAGAATTGATAGGATCTGGAAGAACACCCCCCTCAAGTGTATCCAGTTGATAAGCTCCAGTCCCAAAATTTGTAGTGATAACATAAGGTCCCAGCCAGTTAGGTTCAAACTTTCCTTTCTATTCTTTGTTGGGCTGGTTCTTAGGATTCTCTTTTAGGACGAGATCCCCCACTTCAAATTTTTGTAGTTTGACCTTTTTTTTGTACCCTTTGGACATGCGTGCTTGGTATAACTTCAGATGGTCGAACGCCTGTTGTCTGTGCTCATCTAGTAGGTCCAAAAATTCACCCTATCAATGTGGTACTACTCATCAGTAACGAGACCTTGTAAAGATATCCACAAAGATGGGATTTTAACCTCAATAGGTAGTACTACCTTAGCGCCATAGACTAGGGAAAATGGCCTGGCTCGAGTTGGTGTTCTGATGCTTGTTCTGTAAGCCCATAGTGCTAGATTCAATTGTAGATGCCAATCTCTGCCAGACTTACTCATAGTTCTATGTAGGATTTTTAGAATATTTTTATTGGATGCCTCAGCTTTTCCATTACCTTGAGGGTAATAGATTGAGGAGCAATGTTGAGTGATATGGAACTGTTCACAAAGGTCATCAATGTCTTGATTTTTAAATTGGCCCCCATTGTCTGTTACAATTGAATAGGGTATCCCATATCTACAAATAATGTAGTTTAGAATGAACATAGCCACCTATTTTCTAGTGGCTTTAATTAGCGGCACAACCTCGACCCACTTTGTGAATTACTCAGTGGCCGTAATGATGAATTTGTGTCCATTTGAAAAATTGGGATATATTTGTCCAACCAAGTCAAAGGCCCATTTTTGAAATGGCCAATGTGTTATGAAAGGTATAAGTTCTCTAGCAGGAGCATGGATGAGATTTCTATGTGTCTGGCATTTATGACATGTTTTCAAGAATTGAATAGCATCTTTTTCCATCGTAGGCTAGTAATAGCCTACTCTAAGAAGTTTTTTAGCCTATGAAAAGTCATTTGAGTGTGATCCACATACACCTTTGTGGACTTCCTTTAGTGCGAGATTAGACTCTTCGAGTTCTAAACACCTAAGAAGTATACCATCAAGACCTCGTTGATATAAGTTATTAGTTATGAGGACATAACATGATGCTGTCCTAACTAGGGCTCTCGTCAAATTTCTAGATAGATTAGCAGGAACGGTTTGGTTAGTGAGATAGGAAATGATATTGGCCTACCAGGATTGTTCTGGGGTGTTTAAAGCATATACTACTTGGTATTCAGGGGTATCAAAGGAAGGATAGGAGATTTCTTCCACCAAGAAGTCATAGAAGAATTGATGTTCTTCTAGTTGTAACATGGATGCCAATGTGGCCATGGAATCTGCATCCTTATTTTTTATTCTGGGTACTTGCTGGAATGTGATGAAGACAAAATATTTCTTTAAATCATCAACCAGATGCTTATAGGGCATCAAATTCTCATCTTTCATTTGATACTCACCATTGACTTGATTGATAATTAGTTGGGAGTCACCATATATGTGTAATTCTACAATCTTCCACTCTATAGCTAGCTTAAGGCTGTTTACCAATGCTTCATATTCTGAAATATTGTTGGTGCATGGAAACATCAATTTTTAAGATTTGGGAATCTTTTAACCCTAAGGGGTTATGAATAGGACCCCTACTCTAGAGCCTTGTTGAGTGAATGAACCGTCAAAGTACATTTTCCATGGATACTCAATTAGATGCATGATTTTTTCATTAGGGAATTCATCTTTAAAGGTTCATCATCCTGGAGTTGTGAATTAGCCAATTGATCTGCAAGGACCTATCCTTTAATATCTCTCCTTTCTACTTATTCAATGTCAAACTCACTCAGTATCAAGACCCATTTTGCCAAACGTCCTGTTAATGTTGTTCTTCTTAGGAGATATTTTAAAGGATCTATCTTAGCAATGAGCCTTACTATATGTGACAACATGTAGTGTCTCAATTTTTTGTTATGCGAAGATGATTGCTAAGCATGCTTTCTCAATAATGGTTTAATTAAGCTCATAGGTGACTAGTGTTCTACTAATATAGTATATAGCTCTTTCTTTTTTTGTTTCATCCTCTTGTGCTAGTAATACTCCTAAGGATGTAGTTGTAGTTGAAATGTACAGGAGTAATGGCTTTCCTTGAATAGGTGCCATAAGAATAGGAGGAATAGCCAAGTATCCTTTCAATTCTCTGAAGTTGGCTTCATAGTGTTCATCCCATTTGAAAGTGACCCCTTTGTGTAGTATTTTGGTAAAGGGTTGTGCCCTGTCTGCAAGTTGGGACATGAATCTCTTGATTGACTGGAGTCTCCCATGTAGTGTCCTCATTTGACTGATGTTGCGTGGAGGAGCCATCTCAAGTATAGCCTTAACTTTGGCGGGGTCTACCTCAATTCCTTTCGCTGAGACAATGAACCCTAGGAGCTTCCTTGATTGGACCCCAAAGGTACACTTCTTTGGTTTGAGCCTAAGTTGGAACTACTCCATATGATCCAATATCTTTCTTAGGTCATTAATATGAGTACCTCTTTCTTTGGATTTAGCCAATGTGTTGTCCATGTAGTCCTCCATGTTCTTCTACATCATGTCATGGAATATAGTTGTCATGGCTCTTTGATATGTTTCACCGACATTCTTTAACCCATATGGCATGGTGTTCTAGAAAGAGGTGCCCCATGCGCATGTAAATGAAATTTTCTTCTAATCCTCAGGGGAAATTTTGATTTGATTATAGCCCAAGAATCCATCCATTAATGAATACATCTGGAAGGCTATTGTGAGGTATATGATCATTTCAATATTAGGTAGTGGGAAGTCATCTTTTAGACATGGTTTGTTTAAGTCTCTGAAGTCCGTACAAATCCTGATAGATTTATTAGATTTAGACACGGCGACCACATTGGAGATCCATGCTGCGTAGGCAATGATTCTGATGAATTTGGCTTTCAATAATTTCTCTAGCTCTTCTTTTACCAATAATGCAACATGAGGATGCATCTTTCTATGTTTTTGTTTCACGGGCTTGATCTCGGGAGCTATAGATAAGTGGTGCATGATTAGATTAGGATCTAGTCTAAGAGTATCCATATAAGACCATGCAAAGTTGATCTTCTTTTCCCTCAGGAACTCTGTAAACTGTGTCTTCTCTTCTTCTAACAAATATTGTGCAAGGTGGACTATTTGAGGATTTTCAATAGTGGCCAATTTTACTGGTTGTGTTGGTTCAATCAGTACTGAAGACCTTTCTTGAAAGTGCTTGGGGAGGATATCAAGAATCCTATCTTTTGGTGCCTCTAAGAGGTTTTCACCATTAGATGCATCTTTTCTCTTTACTATTTTAGGATCTAACACTGCCACAATGTGGTTTTCACCATCAGTCCTCTTTTTCTTTTTCTTTTTTAGTTTTTGACTGAGAAACCTGATATCCTCCTATGACATGTTCACACTCCTTGCATTGGTGGAAGAAGGGTAAGGTTCACAAGCATTGAGATAGCAAGCTAGGGTATAGTCATTGGAAAATTTGAGGATAGGCGTAGGATATGTGGTAGTCCAATCAATGAGGTTTGGGTGTATCAAAGACAAGGAATCAAACTCTGGGAAGGACAACATTGTGTTAGCATGAAGACCATTAACCGACATGACATGTTCCATTAAGTTAATTTCTTCAATGTTTAGATCAATAAGAGTTAGATTGTCATAAAAAGGGTCATTGTTAGTCATATGTGGATCAAAATATAGTAAGAAAGACACAACACAACCTATTCCCAAAGGAATAGCCATTAAAGACACAACACAACCTAGTCCCATAGTGGGCGCCAGAAATGTGTGTGTGATTTTTGTACCTATTTAAAAAAGACACAACACTTCAATAAATCATTGCATTAGCTAAAAAGTGGTTAGATGAGCATATAAAACCACTAATATCAACCTATTGCTTTCTAACTAAGAAGAGTGTGATTAATAACATAATAGCCCTCAGATTATGCTACTATTAGTGACATATACGACTTAGCATGAAATATTTGAATTAAAACAAAGCTATTTAATCATTAAACAATGCATTCTAGATCTAAAAAATGGAGATAATAACAATGCTTAAACATGAAATATAAAATGAAATGTGAGTCTATGTCTATTCTAACAGCATAAGAATGCATTTTCAATATGAGATGAAGGCTTATTTGCTCTAAAAAATGGTTTCTATTTATAGAAGAATGAGGAGAGAGAGGGGGACAAGGTGCATTAATGAGTTGAAGAACTCATTAATAGTGTGTAAGAGCAATAAATACCTTGGGCATTTAATAGGCATGGTGGAGACATGGACTTAAGGAATCTTCATTAATGAGGCATTAATAAAAGCATTAAAGAAGCATGGGAAGGGTGTAAGACAGTGGCTTGAGAAAGTGGACTTGAGGGAAGGAATCTTGAGATTCCTTGACTTTCTCAAGTGGGTGGAGTTGTTAATAATTCCTTTATGGAATGTGACAACATTAGGAGGTGGGTTAGGATAGAATTAGGATTAGAATTATATTAGCATGGGGGGAATAGGTTGGGATGGGTTAGAACCCAGGGTAGAAGTGGTTGAGATAGGTTAGGTTAGGGTTTATGGGAATATAAATGAAATGAATTAAACTTATTTAATTCATTCAAAAATAGGGTATTAATTATTTAAACAATTAATTGCTTTTTAATAATCAATAGGACTATAGCCATTTTAATTAAATTAATTAGGCTAGGGGAATGGGTTCATTTGCAAGTGAGCAATTGATTTAGGGGTTTATTTAATTCCTTTATAATTAAATACTATAGCCATGTTTGAATTTGATTTGATTTAATTATTTGAATTGATTTGAATGGTATGGCTATAATAGTTAATATAATTCAGTGATAAAAATCACCTAAGACATTGAATTTGATTTAAAATGAATTATGCCAAAGTAACATTGTTATGACATAATTGGGGGTATGATCACACTTAGGGAAAATAGGGTCTATAGTCAGAACATACCAAATCTAGGTGGTTACACAAACCTATTGTAGTGCTCTGGTTCCTTCTTGCTTTGCTTATTATTCTTTTTTGTAAATTCATCTATTTTCACATTTGGACTTTCAATGATTTTGTTAGATGACTTGTTAAGACATTTATAAGCCTTGATTTTGGTTTAATACCCTAGGGAGATACCTTCTTCACTTTTGTCGACAAGTTTTCCATTTCTATTATCCTTTAAAATATAACATTAACTACCAAAGATTTTGAAGTAACTTACATTGGGTGTATGACCATACCAAAGCTCATAGGGTGTCTTCTTTGTGTCCTTCTTCAATTGTACTCTGTTTAATGTGTAGACAGTAGTTTTGATAGCTTCCCTCCAAAAAATTTGAGTGATGCTTTTCTCAATCATCAATGTTCTTGCACAGTCAACAATTGATCGGTTTCTCCTTTTAGCAATTCCATTTTGCTGTGGTGTCCTCAGTGTAGAAACC
This sequence comes from Thuja plicata, assembly GCA_018584345.1. Classification (NCBI taxonomy): domain Eukaryota; kingdom Viridiplantae; phylum Streptophyta; class Pinopsida; order Cupressales; family Cupressaceae; genus Thuja; species Thuja plicata. The sequence continues at coordinate 863,451 of MU226202.1, forward strand.
TGTCTTTTAATTCCACGCTCATTGCAATAGTCAATGAATTCTTCTAAATTAAATTCCCCTCCTCTATCTGACCTTAACAATTTCAATTTCTTTTCACTCTGTTTTTCTACCATTTAAACATCTTAAGTGCTTCTTATTTATCTTTTAAAAACATAACTATCATCATTCTGGAATAATCATCAACGAAGGGGATAAAATACCCATCTCCATAGTATCTCTTTGTCCTCATGGGTCCACATAGATCTGTTAGGAGTAATTCTAGAATTGCATTATATGTATGGGTTTTTCTCTTCAAACTAGACTTTGCCATCTTACCTTTTTGATAGTTCTTGCACATGATATGCTCGGGCTTAGTCATGCTTGGTAAGCCTTTGACATTCCTTTTGTTGCTTATCTTTATCATGTTGTCAAAGTTCACATGATATAATATTTTGTGCCACAACCATATGGCTTTGTTTCTAGCCATTAAACAAGTGGTGTTAGTGTCATGAAGATAGAAAAGGTTACCATTTGTCTGCTCACCGATACCAATCAACCTTCCTGATTCATTAAAGATCTTTGCCTTCTTATTTTCAAATGCTACTCTATGACCTGAATGGTTTAGCTATGAAACACTTAAAAAATTATAATTTAGTCCTTTAACCCAGTAATTATTTTCACATTTTATCAGGTTATTCAACATTATGGTTCCTTTACCTTCAACTAGACAAGGTGTATTATTTCCCATTCTCACTAAACCACCATTATAGTATTCAAAAGTCTCAAACTTTTATTTATCATCGGTCATATGGTGAGTACAGCCACTATCTATCATCCAAACATCATTTGTACAAACTTTAGATATGAGTTCATTTTCTACATACCTTTCTTCATCTTCATTTGAATCATCTTTCATGGCTACAAATACCATCTCAATGTCTTCTTCTGATTCAGTGTCAGTGTCATTAGCTCTGTTCTTAGCTAGGTAACAAGCTTTCTTCCCTTTTTCCTTGTAGTCTTGGGTATCTCATTTTTTCATATTGTTGGTTGCTTCAGTAATATCTGTTATCACCTCTATCAAAATTCTCATATGATCTATCATTTCCTCTGTCATCTTTTCTTCGAATTAGAAATTTTGCAGCAAAGTGTCCAACATCTTTACAATTGAAACATACAAGTGGTAATTTACCTTTGTATTTACCTTTTCCTCTCTGCAATCTTCTTTCCATTAGTTCTTCAATATTATCAAGTCCTTGATCCTCATTATCACTGTCACTATCATTTCTAATAAAATGTCTATGACTTGAATTACTTATCTTTAAAGAAGATTTGAATGTAGATTCTATAGATGGTAAGACACTATTATCAAAGTTGTTCCTCTTAATTGATATCAGTCTACCAATTAGACTGTCTAGAGTAACTATATTATTTGCAACTTCTCTCATTTCTTGAATAACAAAAACTCTAATAGCATAAACAAGCAATAAGGTTCTTAAGATTTTACTTACCAATATCTCCTCTTCAATTGTACCTCTAACTCCTCGGATAGCATTGACTACCTCTTTGATTCTGTAGCTATACTGAGTAATATTTTCTCCTTCTTTCATCCTTAGGTCATCAAACCTCCCTCTTAGGCTTTCTGCCTTTTCTCTTAGTACATTATCATCTCCTCCATGTACTAGCTTCAACTTATCCCACATTTTCTTTGCAGAGGTGCAGGTTTTGACATCTTCAATCTTCAAACTCATCATCAGAGAGTGATGATGAATGTGTTAGTAATAACTGAGAAGGGGGGGGGGGGGGGAATCAGNTGAGAAGGGGGGGGGGGGGTGAATCAGTGGCCTCAACAATTTATCCAATTTAAACTTTAATCCACCAATCAATACTTCTCCAATTATTAAGTCCCAACAAGATGCATTCCTTTGAAATATTTGAAACAAATAACTATCTATCGGTTTACCTTGTCTGTCTTGTTTCTCCTTGATAACCGATAAGAAGTAAACTATATTTACCGATACTCAGTAAATATGTAGAGTATACCACTCAATCCATAAATGCATATGTAGAATGTAAAACACTAAAGTAAGTAACCATACACACATAACACAAGGATTTTAACGTGGAAACCCTATTAAGGGAAAAACCACTGGGACCGGTACCCCAAATTTTCACTCTTCTGAAGTGAGACCTGTTAGGATCCAACCTTGTTAAAGGTTACAAACACACTATTAGGTGTGACCTTGTTAGAGGATTTTCAATACATAGGTTGTCACTAAGTATCTGACATCTACGCTACCATCCTTGAACCAGTCTCATGACTGTCAATAGGCTTTATGCAAAATCTTACTACCATCCTTGAATCAGCCTCCTTCTTAGACTGTCAATAGGCTTTAGGTAAGACCAGTGCTACTATCATGAGTCAACCTTATGGTAATCTATTAGGATATACCTCATTTACAAAAGACTGTTAATTCCTGCTTTGTTAAGAGACTTTAATGCTTTAATGGTTAAACTAAAACAAAATGACCTATTTCTAATGCAACTAAATTGTAGATTTTCAGATCTATTTACTTACAATGTCTTTTTGATCAATGTATCAATTTAATTCCTTTGTACTTAACTCTTTCTGCTCTGTGATGTTGTGATTCACTATTCATTAGTGTTTGTAGAATACTTTAGCTCTCCCTCAGCTTGGTTGATCAGGACTGCATGAAGTTAATCCTTCATCAGTTTCTCTTCAACATCTTCTATTAGTTCACTCCCTCATGTATCTGATTGCATATCGACCACTCTAGAATGATTTATGCTTGTCTCTTAAATAGACATGATTTTCCTTAATTCTAGTTTCTTTGATTCTTGATTCTTGATTCTTGGCATGAAAAACAATCTAGCCAAATTGATTTATGGCTTTAACTCCTGATTTATCTCATAGTTATCTTCTTGCCAACTGTAAAAATCACTTACTTAACTATGGTTGAATAAAACAAATAAAACAACCAGTTAAGTCTATCCTTTAGCTCTGCCAGCTAGATATTTTGTCATTTTATGATCTCTCTATTCCGTTGGTCAATTCTGCAGTTTGTCACCAGTGAAAACTGCCAGTTCCATCAGTGTCACTTCAGTTAACTTTAGGTTCTTTGTCCGTCAGGTATCATTGGATCTTTATTCATCAGGAAAAACTATTTTTACCTCGTTGGCTATCATGTGATTCTTCTTTGTCAGGCAATATTGTCTTCTGCTCGTCGGGCATCACTGTGACTTTAATCTCTATCTTTACCAATGGTGTGCACTCTGCTGGTGTAGTTTGTCACTTAGTAAATACTAGACTTTTATGCATTTCTGGAAGCATACCCTTGTTCCATTGGATCTTTGAAGTCTTTGGCATGATCATATAGATGATATCAAGTTGACATCAATGACAATACAAACCATTAACTGATTTAATGTCTTACATCGTCTTCAACTTAATAGTCAATCATTTAATCTGTTATATGTCATCAATCTCTCCCTTTGGAATTGATGGCAACATGCTATATTATCACACTATACTATTTCTAATACAATAGGAAATACAATTTGTTGAGATTCATCAAATTACCAAATAGTTTGCTTTGATAACCGATAAATTGTCTGACCGCTGGTAAGTTCTGTGTAAGCTTACATTTGATACTTGCAGCTTTCCTTTTTCTTCTTCTGATGTGTTGTGACCTCTGTTGGTGTTAATTTTCTCTTTGACTGTTCTCCATCTTTGATGTCACTATCTTTTATTTGCAACTTTTATACAAATACTCTCCCTTTGGATATGATCTTTGCCTGTTTGGAGTAATCTGATAATGAATAGTTTCTGATGATAATATGGAAAACATTCTCTCCCTTTGACAACAATTCCAAACAAATATTTTACAAATATCTAACATTCTGTCAACTAAATCCTTCTTTCCATAATATATTCTTTGAATTTCCCTTATCCATTGTCAATATAACTATCTTCTCTAGTGCTTGGTTCTGATATATACCTTTCTGTATACAGATGTAGTGTTGAAGTTCAGCTTCTGCTTGCATCAATCATTATTGATATTATGATAACATATGGTTGATGCAGCTTTCAGTATTTTTAGTGACTGTTAGACATGGGTTTGACCCCTAGTCTCTTTCTTAGGTACTCAAATGTATTCTTGGACAGTGGCTTGGTGAATATATCAGCCAATTATTCTTTTGATTGCACATATTCAAGTATCACCTCTTTTTCTTGGACTTGTTCTCTCAAATAATGATACTTGATGGCAATGTGTTTAGTCTTTGCATGCATGACTGGATTCTTGGAAATATTTATTGCACTAGTGTTATCACAATAAATAACTACTGGTTCTTTGATCTTCATATGCATACCTTCCATTAGCTGTTTGATCCATGCAATATTTGAGCAGTTTGTAGTAGTAGCAACATATTATGCTTCTGCAAGAGACTGAGAGATGCATCCTTGCTTCTTGCTAATCCATGTGACAAGTCTGTCACCCATAAAGAATGCTCCTCCAGTTGTGCTCTTCTGGTCATCAAGATTCCCAGCCCAATCAGCGTCGGTAAACACTTTTAGTTCAAATTTGCCTTCTCTTCTATACCATAAGCCAAATTCCTTAGTATTCTTCAAATATCTTAGTATTCTTTTCACAGCAGTTATGTGTGATTCCCTGGGGTTAGCAGAAAATCTAGCAACAATTCCTACTGCATGTGTAATATCTAGTCTAGTGTGTACAACATACATGAGTTTTCCTATCATGGATCTGTATAAAGTTTGATTTACCTCTGTTGTCTTGTCATCTTTTGTTAATTTGCATCTAGTAGCCATCGGTGTTCTAACAGGTTTGGAATCTTCCATCTTGAATATTTTAAGAACCTCTTTGATGTATTTGGACTATGTAATGAAAATACCTTCACTTTGTTGAATGATCTGTAGACCAAGAAAGAACTTGATCTTTCCAAACATAGACATCTCAAATCTCTTTCTCATCTCATTAGCAAATGATTTGCATAGCATATCATTGACTCCAAATATGATGTCATTAAAAAATATTTCAGCAATCAAAGTGTTAGCATTAGTATCTTCTTTTAAATACAGATTACTGTTCTCACTAGTCCTTATGAATCCAATACTTATTAGATAGGAATGAAGTCTTTCATACCAGGCTCTTGGAGCTTGTTTTAGTCCATACAAGGCTTTGTGAAGTCTACATACCATGTTCATCTTGTTTGGATCCACAAACCCTTCTAGTTGCTCAATGTATACCTCTTCTTCAAGTATTCCATTTAGGAATGCTGACTTGACATCCATTTGATATACTTTGAATCCTTTGTATGCAGCATAAGAAAGTAGAATCCTTACTCCTTCTAGCCTAGCAATGGGTGCAAAGGTTTCTCCATAGTCTATACCTTCCTCTTGTGCATACCCTTTGCATACTATTCTTGCTTTGTTCCTTGTGACTTCTCCATTCTCGTTCAGTTTGTTCCTGAATATCCATTTTGTACTGATGACATTCTTGTCATCTGGTCTTGGCACAAGTGACCATTTCTTGTTCTTTTCAATCTATTCAATCTCATCATTCATAGCACTTGTCCATTCTTCATTATCTAGTGCAGCATTGACAGACTTTGGTTCAAACTCACAAATTAAGCAAATTGAGTTTAAAGACTTACTCCTTGTTCTTGTACTAGCTTTCTTATCTCCTATGATCTGGTCCTCTGGATGGTTCCTTCTTACATATCTTTCAAGTACAGGTATAGCTCTTTGCATATCAACTTGATCTTCATTACCTTGCACATTATCTTGATCATTATTCTGGCCGTCGGTAACAACATTCTAACTATTGGTTGCAACATTATGTTGTTTTGGATTTATGCACTGTTTCTCGGGTAGAGTTGTGGGTCCTTCATAGTATACAAATTTATTGTAGTCTTCAGGTTCTTTTGTGCTTTCCAGCTCATTCTTTTCTGTAAATTCATCAATCTTTACATTTGCACTTTCAACAATTTTGTTAGAAGCCTTGATTAGACATTTAAAAGCTTTGCTTTTGGTAGAATACCCTAGAAAAATGCCTTCATCACTTTTAGCATCAAGTTTTCCATTTCTATCATCTTTTAAGACATAACATTGACTTCCAAATATTTTGAAGTAACTTACATTGGGCGTTTTACCATACCATAGCTCATAAGGAGTCTTCTTTGATTCCTTTCCTAATTGTACTCTATTAAGTGTGTAGACAGTAGTGCTAATAGCTTCCCTCTAGAAGATCTGGGTGATGTTCTTCTCTATCATCAGTGTTTTAGCACAATCAACTATTGATCTATTCCTTCTTTCAGCAATTCCATTTTGCTGTGGTGTTCTTAGTGCAAAAACCTGTCTTTTTATACCATTCTCATTACAGAAATTAGTGAATTCATCTGATATAAATTCTCCTCCTCTATCTAATCTCAAAAATTTTAGATCCTTACCACTTTGTTTCTCTACCATATCTTTATACCATTTAAACATCTTGAATGCTTCAGATTTTTCTTTTAAAAACATGTCTGTCATCATTCTAGAATAATCATCAACAAAGAGAATAAAGTATCTATCTCCATAATAGCTCTTTGTCCTCATAGGTCCACATAAATAAGTATGGACTAATTCTAGAATATCATCAGATGTATGGATTTTTCTTTTGAAACTAGACCTTGTCATTTTACCTCTTTGACAGTTTTTGCACATGATGTTGTCTGGCTTTGTCATCGTCAGTAAGCCT
>MU226202.1:870950-883101 GCA_018584345.1 Thuja plicata
AAACATACAAGTGGTAACTTACCTTTGTATCTACCTTTTCCTCTTAGCATTCTTCTTGCCATGAGTGCTTCAATTTCATCTAGATCTTCTTCTTCACTTTCACTTTCACTATCTTTTCTAGATGAGTGTCTTTGACTGGATTTGCTTATTCTCACAGAAGACTTGAATGTAGACTCTAAGTTTGGTGAGACACTATTATCAAAGTTATTCATCTCAAATGAAATTAGTCTACCAATCAGGCTATCAAGAGTGACTGTATTATTTCCTATTGCTCTCATTTCTTGAATAGCAGAGACTCTAATAGCATATGTAGGAAATAAGGTTCTTAGGATTTTACTTACCACTGTCTCCTCTTCAAGTGTACCTCCAACACCTCGTATAGCATTGACTACTTCTTTTATTCTAGTGTTGTACTGTGTGATGTTTTCACCTTCTTTCATTCTGAGATCATCAAAATTTCCTCTAAGGATTTCTGCCTTGGCTCTCAGAACATTTGCCTCACCTCCATGTATAAGTTTCAACTTGTCCCACATTGTCTTTGCATTTTTGCAATCTTTGACATCTTCAAATTCAGCATTAGAGAGTGAGGCTAAAAGCTCTAAAACCATGCAGTTATGTTCATGCTTTACTCTCAATTGATCCACTGTCAATGGTCCTGTAGGCAACACATATTTAGTTTCTAAGTATTGAGTAATATCATTGCCAATACCTGATAGGTGAAGCTTTATCCTACTTTTCCATGAAGAAAAATTGTCCTTGTTCAACTTGGGCACATCTCATCTATTCATCTTGTGATTTTTTACTTAGGTCTTGAAACCTTCCTTCTAAGCACACAAGCTCTGATACCAATTATTTGTAATAACTGAGAGGGGTAGGGGGGTGAATCAGTGGCCTCAACAATTTATCCAATTTAAACTTTAATCCACCAATCAATACTTCTCCAACTATTAAGTCCCAACAAGATGCATGCCTTTGAAATATTTGAAACAAATAACTGTCTATCAGTTTACCTTGTCTGTCCTGTTTCTCCTTGATAACCGATAAGTAGTAAACTGTATTTACCGATACTCAATAAATATGTAGAGTATACCAGTCAATCCATAAATGCATATGTAGAATGTAAAACACTAAAGTAATTAACCATACACACATAACACAAGTATTTTAACGTGGAAATCCTGTTAAGGGAAAAACCACGGGGACCGGTACCCCAAATTTTCACTCTTCTGAAGTGAGCCCTATTAGGAGCCAACCCTGTTAAAGGTTACAAACACACTGTTACGTGTGACCTTGTTAGAGGATTTTCAATACATAGGTTGTCACTAAGTATCTGGCATCTACGCTACCATCCTTGAATTAGTCTCATGACTATCAATAGGCTTTATGCAAAATTTTACTACCATCCTTAAATCAACCTCCTTCTTAGACTGTCAATAGGCTTTAGGTAAGATCGGTGCTAATATCATGAGTCAACTTTCTGGTAATCTATTAGGATATACCTCAATTACAAAAGACTGTTAAGTTCTTCTCTGTTAAGAGACTTTAATGCTTCAATGGTTAAACTAAAACAAAATGACTTATTTCTAATGCTACTGAATTGTAGATTTTTAGATCTATTTAATTACAATGTATTTTTGATCAATATATCAATTTAATTCCTTTGTACTTAACTCTTTCTGCTCTGTGATGTTGTGATTCACTATCCGTCGATGTCTGAAGAATACTTTAGCTCTCCCTCAGCTTGATTGATCAGGACTACATGAAGTTAATCCTTCATCAGTTTCTCTTCAACATCTTCTATTAGTTCACTCCCCCATGTATCTGATTACATATCGACCACTCTGGAATGAAATATGCTTGTCTCTTAAATAGACATGATTTTCCTTAATTCTAGGTTCTTTGATTCTTGATTCTTGATTCTTGGCGTGAAAAACAATCCAGCCAAATTGATTTATGGCTTTAACTCCTTATTTATCTCGTAGTTATCTTCTTGCCAACTGTAAAAATCACTTACTTAACTGTGGTTGAATAAAACAAATAAAACAACAGTTAAGTCTATCCTTTAGCTCTTCCAGCTAGATATTTTGTCATTTTCTGATCTCTCTGTTCCGTCGGTCAATTCTGTAGTTCATCGCCGGTGACAACTGCTATTTCCATCGGTGTCACTTCAGTTAACTTAGGGATCTCCATCCGTCGGGCATCATTGGATCTTTTTTCATCAAGAAACATTGTTTTTACCTCATCGAGTATCATGTGATTCTTCTTCATCGGGCAATACTATCTTCTGCTTGTCGGGCATCACTGTGACTTTAATCTCTGTCTTTACCGATGGTGTGCACTCTGCCGGTGTAGTCTGTCACTTAGTGAATACTAGACTTTTATGCATTGCTGGAAGCATACCCTTGTTCCATTAGATCTCTGAAGTCTTTGGCATGATCATATAGATGATATCAAGTTGACATCAATGACAATACAAACCATTAACTGATTTAATGTCTTACATCATCTTCAACTTAATATAGTCAATCATTTAATCAGTTATATGTCATCAACAAGTTCTATCATCATGCAGTTATGCTCATGCTTAAATCTTAATTGCTCAAGAGTGTGAGGTCCTTTAGGTGACACATATTTAGTATCTAAGTATTGAACAATATCATTTCCAATACCTGATAGGTGGAGTCTTATTCTTCTTTTCCATGATGCAAAATTGTCTTAATTCAACTTGGTCACATCTCATATGTTCATCTTGTGATCTTTTGCTTGAGTTGTTAAACTCCTTTTCTAAGAATACAAGCTCTGATACCAATTATTAGTAATAACTAAGAGGGGGGGTGAATCAATGGCCTCAAAAATATTCCAATAATCAACCCAAAAAATTAGTACCACAATATTAAGCCTCTAGTTATATTCAATCCTATAAGATGAATGCCTTCAAATACTTTTATTAAATTACTACTGATCGGTATGCTTTGTAAAACCTTCTACTGTATGTTTACCGAATAGTAGTCTATTAATTTACCGAAAGATAGTAAATTATCTAGATATACCGATCAATCCAGTTAAGTTATGTGTAATGCAAAACACTAAAGTAATGACTCATAAACAAATTGACACATGGATTTTTAATGTGGAAACCCTGTTAAGGGAAAAACTACTTGGGACCGGTAACCAGAAATTTTCACTCTTTTGAAGTGAGCTCAGTGAAGAGCCAGCCCTCTTAAAGGTTACAAACACACTGTTAGGTGTGACTTTGTTAGAGGATTTAAAAGTTAAGTCTATCACTTGATATCAGGCATCTCTATGCTACCTTCCTTGATCAAACACTCACTTGGCCTATCAATAGGTATCTAGAATCTCATGCTATCTTCATGATCAAACTTTTTGATAATCCTTTGGATGTATCTCAATATAGAAAGGATATTTAAATCTCACTCAGTTAAGAGACTTTTTGAATCAATTGTTAAACTGAAAAAGTATGATTTGTTCACACATACAAATTATATTTGCAAATTTTTAGATCTATTGTAATCTCATAAAACTATTCTGATTAATATATCTTAGTTTATACCTTTTCTCCACTTTGATTCTACTTGATGATGTTGTGCTCTCTTTCTTGGTGTCCATAGAAAACTTTAGCTCTTTCCTCAGCTTGATTGATCAAGATTGTATGAAGTTGCTCTTCATTAGTTTCTCTTCAGCATCCTCTTTTCATTCTTTGACCCTCACAATTTGTAATGAATTGAGTTGTCTATTTATAGACATGATATCACCGTTATTAGGTTCTTGATTTTCTTGATCTTGGCATGATCCACAATTTTAGCCAATCAGATTTAAAGCAAAACTCATGTTTTATCTCGTAGAGATCTTCTTGCCAACTAGGAAAAACAACTTTAAATCCCTTACTTATCTTTGGCTTATCTTGTCAATGAAAACAATGATAACTACCAGTTAAGTCTATATTTAGCTCTGGAAGCTAGATATTTTTTCATTTCTAAACTCCAATTATTTTTTGTGTTTAACTCTTTGATAGCTTCAATCAACACTCCATTTCTCCCCGGGCTTCTTCGTTAGCTTACACTATGTTTCTGGCCGTCAGTTATGCTTGTGATTATTCTTGTTGGTAATGCTTGTCGGTGTTCTTTCTCAAGCATCACTGTGACTTGATTGTTGGTGATCTCTATCCATCGGGTTCTACTGACCATCGGTGTTTGGAGTTACATAGTGAATACTTGTCTTTTATGCATTACAAAAAGCATAATCTTTATCTCTTTGATTCTCTAAAGTCTTTGACACTTTGATTATAACCGATTAGATTATATCAAGTTGACATCAATGACAATACAATCCATTAACTGATTTAATGTCTTGCATTATCCTTCTGCATTTCGGTGATCAACTTAATATCTTCAAACATTCAATCAGTTACATGTCATCATTTGTGAGCTCATAGAGTTAAAGGATCATGAAGGGATTAGTGGACACATAGATGATTTTTCCCAATCCAAGAGAGAGGTCCATGAGTAGGTGAAGAAGAATCTAATGGAATCAAACCAAAATCTTAAGGCTAAGGTAGATGAAGGGAGAAGAGATTTAAAGTTTGAAGTAGGAGATTTGGTGATGCTGTATCTCAAAAAAGCCAAACTACAGAAGATAATTCCAAGAAAGCTTCAGATGAGGAGAGTTGGCCCATTTAAGGTATTGGCTAAGTATGGAATTAATGCCTATAAATAGGATCTACCCAAAGAACTTTTAATCTATCCTATCTTCAATGTGAAAGACTTGACCAAGTACAAAGGTCTAGATGTATATAAGTAGGAGCATAGTACAGAAATGGAAAAGGATGTGGAAGAACTTAGAGTACCTATGTAGACCAAGCCTCAAGCTGAAATGGTTCTAGATTATAGAGTGCAAAAGAAGACTAGCCACAAGATCTACATAGAACATCTAGTTAAGTGTTGAAAATAGAATGGTGTGTACTGAGAGGGGAGGGGTGAATAAGTGCCCTTAACACTTTTTAACAATTAACCTTTATCCATTAGTAATCAATTTCTTGTATTACCGACCATCTCTGTTATTCTATCTTTATGCATGTAATATCAATTCATAAACTTAATTGCATGTAAACATTCATGAAATGTATTGACACATGACACAAGATTTGGTAATGAAAAAAACCCCTATTAGAAGGTAAAAAATGTGGTGAGGATGAAACCCATAAAAACTTCACTATCTGCAAAATGGAAGGGGCGAGTTCAAGCTTACAAGTTTGATCACTTCTGATGATCTTACCCTGCTAGGAGTAACATGTAGAGACTGGTTAAGGTCTACTCTGTTAAGAGCTTTATCAACACTATTTAGTGTGCACTCAGTTAAGAGTTTTACAAAAGGATTTTTAAATTCACCTTCTCAAAGGATTTATTCTATTTTCTACACTTGTTAGAATGTAGTAAAAAATATTCATTGACCTAAGTATATGCAATATAGAATTTCTGAGTACAGATCCAATAAAATTCACATATATAATTATCACCTATAGTGATTGATCAATACCTGTGTTCTGCTTGGTAGCCTTGAATCTGGTTCTTGATAACCTATTTCATCTTTTGTTGTTATTCTACATAAAACTCTTAGTTTGATCCATAGATGTGCTCCTAGGCTAAAATCATCATCACATCATCTTGTCTTGATTTATTACATATCTATTTATACATTAGATTGACCTATTTTAGTTTCATGCTTTACAAAGATAACTCTATGATCAAAGGTTTACAACTTGACCTTGATCTCCTAGTTTTCATGTTTATAATCAGTTAAAATGATTAAAACAATTAAAATTACATTGCTTGTCCCTCAAGAAATGGTTTTAAAGATCTTCTTTAAATCTAAATATAAAACTTAAGTGATTTATCTGACATGTAAGTCAGATCCACATTTCTTAGAATATAACTACCTCTTGGTAGACTGGTGCTCAATTTTCTCTTTAGTTTGTCTGTCGGTGTAGAATATAACCTTATTTGTTGGGTTCCTCTATTGTCTACTCTGTTGGTTTACTCTATTGACTAATCTATCGTGTTACTCTTTTAAACTTTTGTCAAGTTCCTCTATGAACATGTCTTTTAGTTTACACTATACCCTATCTTTCAGTGAAGACTAGTTTTGGTGACCTCTATAAAACCATTGTGTCGGGTTGCACTCCAAAATTGTAATTCATTGAGAATTGTACCGATGGTTCAATTTTTTTTCCTTAGAATACTAATGGAAAAATATGTCATCAATCTTCCCCTTTGACATTAGTATCAAAAACTGATATGTGCAAAAATAAAATGATTAGTATATACACCATGTGTTCTCCTTGTCAATGATACCCCCTTTGTGTATGCTTCGGTATAGTATATATACATGTATATACATTTTCCTTTATATTATTTCCCCCTTTATCATTGTCTCCCCCTGTTACCTTATCAATTCCCTTTCTCTCTTTATCACATATTATTTCCCCCTTTTTTGATAATAAGGACAAAGGTGTAATATCATACTTATAGTTTGTCAAAGATATTGGAATGGGAGTTCTGCATGTCTTTCATAATTTTCTCCCACTTCTCCTTAAGGTGTTTAAGGGTCATGATCTCCAATGTGATACTTGCATGCATATCATATATGCTTTCTATCACTAGACATTTCTAGGGTGGCAATGAGTTGTCTTGCCGATGTTATATGTTGTTGCAGTAGTGTAACATTCGGTGGGAGTAGATCTTGAAGCTCGGTTACTTCATCTCTGAACTTTGTTTCTACCTCTAAAATCTCAAGTCTTAACCTTTTAGCTTCCATAACCTTTGCATAATGAACTTGATTTCATTTTTAGTGGTTGTTAGACTCTGTGCACTAGTATTTAGATCTACATCTATTTGTGCAATCTTCTCACTATTCTCTTTAGTGAAGTTCTCTAAAGTGCATAAATTTTGAACTAAGGCTATAGATTCTAAAATTATTGGTTCCAATTCAGTGACTAGTTCAGACAACTTTACCTTGTTCTCGACCACTTCTTCATTGATTTTCTCTGTCAATTTGTATTGATATTTTTTCTTTACTCATTCTTCTATTTCCTTTTTTGCATCCACATTCTATGATGTGATGGCTTTGGTAAGAACAACCAATTGATCAAGTATAGGAGCATTTTGATCAATATCAACATTAGGTACAATTTGCAAAATTATTTCCTTGGATGTCTCTAGTACTTGAGTATCCTTTATCTCCTTCTTGAGTTTATCTTGGATAGCTTTTCTTTTAAAAAGTTCTACATACTTTGTAAGTGTCTTGGGATCCAATGTCCTCGGATCACATGTAGGAATTTAAATAATGTCATCTAGTGTGACTAGATTCTTATTCTTCTTCTTCTTCTTCTTCTTCTTTAAAAGGGTGGTGGAGGGACCTGTATGCAGTACCATAGATAGATCCTTTGCTTGGTCTGATGTTCTTGGTGAAGGCTTTGGAGTATGTGTAACTTTATCCTGCTACTCAATGTTTACCTATCGGTTGGGAGTGGACGTCTCTACATCAACCTTAAATTTATCTGCAACATCTCCTTCGGTATCCTTAGAAGTGGCATCAATTTTTTCTCCTTCAACTTTATCTTTCTACTCTCCATCTATTCCTTTCTATGCTCCATCTATTACATTTTGTTCATCAGTTGTGTTTTTTGGTTCCTCTTCACCATTATCTTCGGGTATGTTTGCATCAGGCTCAGGTGAGTTCTCCTTTTCTGAGATGATATTGATAGCTTGTATCAATATTGGCATTTGGCCTGGTATGTTAACTTGTGAAACATCCTCTGTTGTGTCCTGTTCCTTCGGCTAGTTGGAGGTAACAATGATATCCTCATCTACCTTTACCTCATCGAAAGGATCTTCAGTGATATCTATGATTGTCACATCTTGGACTGTGACAATTTTTGTGTTCTTTAATGATTCCAAGACCTGAGGTATGTCATCCATTGCTTTACTAGCTTCGATTTTTAATTCAATTTGATTGTCATCCTTAGTGTCATTTATTAGAATGTGCTCTGAGCTTGGTATAGCCTTTTTTTCTTCATTACGAGGCTTGTCAGTAAGTGCCAATACTCTCTCGAGGCTTGTATCCTCTTTAGCTACATTGATTATTTTTCTCCATGCATCCTCACTTGCTTTGTCAAGCTCAATTAGGTTTCCCTATAGCACTTTGTAGGCTCTCAATTTTTGTGAGAACTTCTTTGAATGTAACTTCATCATTTCTTCAATTTCTTCCATTTTGGACTTGGGTGGCATAACATAAACTAGGGTTCTTTCCCTTATCTATTTCTCAAAATTTAATGAAAATGTCCACCTTGATGATAGTATGTCTAGAAGTTCTTGTGGCATTTTACCTTCAAACTATATTGGTATATATTTGAATATACACATTGTTGTGATGATTGCCTCCTCTATCTTATTTTGATCCTCTTTATTCAATTTTAGCCATTGTCTAACCTTAGACTTAGATACTAAAATTGTCTTGATGATTGATGCACATACATCATCAATCATAGTAGGAAGTTTTTTCTTTATAGGTTTTTCATCTTTTTCATTATCTTCTATACCTTCCTTGCTTCTGATGAATTTTCTTCTTTTTGTTGGTGCATGTTTCCTAGTTTGAGGCTTTCTCTTTTAATTCCTCACTTGTCCTTTCTTTACCGGTGATGAGCTTGCATCTTTAGTTGTCTAAATTATAGTCCTTGATGTAGCAGTAGTCCTTGGTTTCTTTGCAGGTAGTGGTGGTGCATTGGACTCTGTAGTTTTGGAGTCACTCAATTGTTCTTCTTCACCAGCAGGTGACTGTCCCTTGGTGTCATCCTTTTGTTCTAACTCTTCATCATCTACCAACAACTTCTTCTTAAGTGTCTTTACCATTTTGTCTTTCTTTCTGTCAATATTTCACAACCAAGCCTATTTTTATTCTTTCCTTAGCTTCCTCATAGGTTCCAAACCTTGGTTGTGACTTGTCTAGTGGTTCATTTAACAATTCTTCAATAGCATTGATGGCTTGATCTATGTTGATCTCATAGTCAAGTGGTTCTAACCATGCTATCCTTGGTACAACTGGTTTGATGAAGGTTGTATCAGTGTCCACCATTAAACAAATATCAGTCTTATATTTTTCTACCAGTTGTTCTAGAATCCTCATTCTTTTCTACATTATATCCTTAAATCCAGTGAAATATTCATCCATAACTGATGTAAATTTGTCACCTCATGACTTAATGAATTCACTGATTTGAATTGTCACTCATCAGGTAGTATCCCAGTTGACTTTATTGATAGATGGAAAGAAGTCTTGGAAGCAGAAAAATATGCACATTAAGAGTTAACCAAACTTACATGAATTGGACTTTATAGATCTAGTTGTCATCATGTTCTCATCTAACTACTTCAGTAGAAGCGTAGATAGATCCAACTGTAATCCCTTCTTTACAATCTTGTGTGTAGTGTCTTCTACTGCTCTAGATGTTGTACTATTCATCCTGCTAGCTTGGAAAATCTTGTAGCCCAGCACACAAGCACCAAATTCTAGTTCAAGATCCTTGATGGAATTTACTTTCAATCCTCTACCATCCCATTATGCTCCTATCATTTTCTCAATCTCAAGGTGAGAAGGGTTTTTTAGTGCCTTGGCCTTGTCGGTTATAGGATAACCACTCACTGCATGTATCACATTTCTGGTGATCTATTTTGGCTCATCCAACCACATCTTTTGGTCATGCACTCTGCTTAGCACTATCCTAATCCATTCAGTTTTAAACTCCTTCAGGAACAATAGGGTGTTTGTCAGCCCTTTGACCTCTATATGTTTATGTTCCTCCTTGATGGTTCCACCTGTGCAAAGCTTCTTGTAAGCTTTCTCGACCTCAAGATCTCCTATCTCGATGATCTTGCAATGTATGTAGGCTCAGACATCCTCAATGAGAAAAACCCTAGGTAGAATGCTAGAGAATGTACCAACATCATTGGGTTGTTAGGAAACCTCTAGAAAGAACTTGTTATGTGGCTCCTCATAAGTGGTGTTCTTGATCAGGTTAACCTTATTTTCTTTGGCATTCTTGATCTTTGTTGCATGGGATGTGGTTTCCATAGTTTCTAAAATTTAGGGCTTTTCCCATAACACAAATAGTGGGCTTAGTGATGTTACTTACTTAACCTTCTATAGCTGTTGAAGAATCTAGTTGAATGCTTTGAATTTGTTAGTTAAATGCTTCTGCAATTTGGCTGCTCTATGCTTTGCTTCACTCTGCTTCACTCTACTTCTTCACTCTAAATTGCTGGTGAGTGAAATGGAGTCTCCATTTTCCTTTTATAGATAGTTCCCTAACTGGCGTATTTAATTCTTTGACCACTTGTTAAGTGTCAAAGACGAAGTCGCTCGAGTAACATGTCAACTTCATTATCGATGAGAAAGCAATGCTCGGGGAAAGTGTCAACTCACTTGAATTTTCACTTGTTTACCGACAGATCTGATATATGGCAAAGACAACATTGTCTTTTTACATGATTATTGATGATGCTCGGTTTACACTAGCCACTCAAATTTTATATGATAACTGATGTTCCTCGCTAAGCATTGACAACTTAGCTTTATAGGTACACTGATGATTTTTGGTATGCATTGACCGACATGATTGAATTCAAAAATTCATAACAAGTAATACCATAGTGCATCTTTATTCATGTTATTTTGGAATATTATCAATGTATAATGGAACTGATGTAAAGTATAACTTTGTATAATACAGTTCCATACTTACTTGTTCTACTTAGGTGGGGTGGTGATGTCACCGGATCCATTGGATAAGGTGTCACCATTTGTATTGCTCAATCCAACATCATCAGTGTTTGTAGCTTTCCTCCACATTTTGTTTCTCATTCTTTTGACATCTTCAATGGTATTTCCATTGGGAAAAGTGCTTGTCTCTGTCACTTGGTCTTTGTAGTCCTTGCTTAGATGACTGACACTATGACAGTGTAAGCATGTCATTCTGGGGTTAGTCCAACTTCTAGATTCTCTTATCCATTTCTCATGTAGTTTGCAGTTATGTAACCAAATATACCACATGCTATGCAATTTTCCCATGTGTTGTAATCCCAAACACATGAGTTACTGACTCTTTTTGGACGATAAGAATTTTCTTGATCTTTTAGTTTCCATGCTTGCTTTTTCTTCTTCCTACATTCAAGAGATGTGTGCCCATGCATTTTGTAAGAAGGACAATATTTTTCCATGTAGGTTTCCTTCTTTGGTTGTATCACCTTAGATTTACATTCATATGCTTTATGTCCTTTCTTGTTATAGTTATAAAAAATTTCTATGAATGTAGATGTGGTTTTAGGAATACCTTTCATTTTGCTCCTACAGACATTTGATGTGTGGCCTGGTTTTCCATAGTGATTGCACGAATGCTTTCTTGGTCTTGTATTTGTGTACACATCTTTGTGATCATCTTGGTATGGTGATTCTCCATGCTCGGTATTGTTACCAAAATTTCACACATGCTGATTTTTTACTTCAAGTAACTGATATCAAAACTTCATATTTTAGTATTTTTGCTACAAGGGCAGTTTTGACTAGGAAGTTCATCTTATTGAATGTCATGCAATCAGTCGAGGTACAACAACATAAATACATTGCAAGTTCTAAAAGTATTTTTTTTTTCATGTGTGTTGAACAATGATAAGGTACTTTCTTTATTTTTGAGTTCATTCATCTGGAAATGCAAGTGCATGTATTTAAGAACAATTCAGAAAAGACTCACACAAGCCGTGAGCATAGCCTATCTCCCAATATTATTTTAAACAGCATTTAAAAGACAGAATAGAAGGAGAGAAAGAGGTCAAGAGTAACCAGTCATTGCCTGAATGCTTTGACTGGTTAGAAAGGTTGCTGATTCATAAAGCGTCTTTGATCTGCCTTTGGTCTGCAAGTTCCACAACACGTTCCTGAGCCCTGCAAAATGGAGGGAAAAATGAGGTTAGATCCCATGTGGATCTAAGCAATGACTGATTATTCATGATGTTCTCTACGCCTACACTGCCTTTTAAACAATGCTAAAATCAGGAAAAGAGAGAGAAAATCAGAGATTTAGTGC
>MU226203.1:7156-29085 GCA_018584345.1 Thuja plicata
TATAATTTTTCTCTCACATTTTGAGTAACTTCTGAGTTCTGCTTTTTCCTCCTTCTGCTTCTCTCTTGTAACAGGTTATTTGCATGTAGGTATTCTTGGCATTCTGTGGATTTGTATTTCTCAAATCTTACAGAACTTGTGTTAAAGTATAGTTAGAACCGTCAAACCTATGGGTAGATAGTGTTAGTGTAGGTTTTATTTCCTAGTTGGGTTATTATTTTTCCCTTTATTCCTATATTTTTCCTACACCTTTTATTAATCTTGCTTAGGTTAAATAAAGCATGCTTGGTTAAGTAATCATGCTTGGTTAGGTGAGAATTCTTGGTTAGGTGAGAATGCTTGGTTAGGTGAGTATGCTTACAACCACCTCTCTCCTTTCTATATAATCATGCTACCTAATTTGTATTCACCATATTTTTCTTTATCATCCTCTTAATGCTATTTTTCTTCAAGCATTTGCATTTCTTTTGTGGAGACTAACTCTATGATGCTATTTTGATTTTAGTCATTTGCATTCATAGTTTAGATATCTACTCTTTGCATTAGTTTTCTGGGTTAATAATATTTTTAGATTCTAACATGGTATCAGAGTAGTTCTAGTGCAAAATAGATTATAATTTCCTTATATGAGGTCATTTTTTGGTTGTTGGGAGCATCATTTTATACTAGATCCGCATTTTCTATTTTTATCTATGAAAATACGTCATCTGGGTTTTGTTTGCAGCACAAAACAACCATCTAGGTTGTTGCTAGTTTTTCTATATAGACCACATATTTTGCAAGATCTAGATCGCAACATTTCAGAATACCCCCTCACCATTAGCAGTCAAAGATTTGAAGGCAGTTTTTAAACGCTTCATTCTCACTTATACGGACTTTGTTTCTCGAGAAATGTTTTTTGATTTGGGCTATTTTTGCATGCTCTTTGCAACTGTGGAATCATTTTTGTTCTTGGTGTCGTGAGGTTTCAGAAATTACAGATTCTCACCCGTGACTTTGAGCAGTCCCCATTTCTGGAACTTCAGAGACTCATAACTTTCTCATACGATCTCAAAATGAGGTGATTCTTTTTTTGAAAGTGCATGATTTTCTGAGTAGGTTTCAAAAATATTGTTATTATGACTCAAATTTTCTTTGATTTTGTACTTTTAGTATACACCCAATTGAGAGAATTTTTTGTAAAGTATTGAGATCAAGACCACTAAGTATTATTGCTTGTGGAATTTGTAAATGCACTAAATATAAAGTGCCAAAATAATTTTTAGTTGGGGTTTTTTAGTTGAGTGAAAAAGGGGGGTTTGTCTCGGTTGTGTTTTCTTCTTTTCAACATTTCTTTTCTACATATCTGCATTATGGATCAAACTACAGTACCCATATTAACTCCTTACAACTACTTTGAGTAGAAATCACGGATGAAAATTTACTTAAGGAAAGTTGGATTACATAGGATAACAATGAGAATTGAAATTGAACCAACATTAATTGCAGAGAAGCCAAAGTGGTTTAATAGATGTGATGAAGCCTATGGAACATTGTGTTTGTCTATTTCTCTTGATTTTCTCTTTCACATTGAGTCTTTGAGTTCACCAAATGAAATCTGGACAAAGCTAGAAACACTATTTGGCACACAAGATTCAATAAGGGGTCATATGTTGGAAAATGAGCTAATTAGTTTAAGTCCAAGCAATTTTAACACAATTCAAGATTTCTTCACAAAATTGAAATCACTAAGGTTGCAGTTAAAACAATGTGGGATTGAAAGGAAAGATGAACAATTGATTTGTAGTATTCTCTCTAAGCTAAGTTCAGAATATTCTTTGTTTGTTTCTACCTTTTATGCTACTAAGGGTGCACTTGGTAAACAATTTACCTTGCCATCTTTAGACAATTTTTCTATCTCTCTCACACAGGAACAAGATAAGATAATCCAGATGGGCACTCTTAAGTCCTCTAAGTCACATGCCTTGGCAGCTAACCAAGGCACAAAAGAACAAAGAGGACAAAGTAGTAACAACAACAAGGATAAGAAAAAAAACAATAGCAAGGACAAAAAGGATCAAATTCTAGTTTCTTCAAAAGAAACTAATGAGACCCAATCTTCTAAGGGTGATAATCCTAAGAAAGAAAAGGTCAAATGTGCCTATTGTAAGAGACCTGGTCATGGTGACCATAAGTGTTTGAGGAAACAAGTGGATCATTTGACACACATTCTTGAGAAGAATAATCTCAGTGTTCCTGAATCCATCAAACAAAGTTCAGAAGAGGGTTCTCACAAGGCACAAGATAACAATAGAGGGAAAGGAAAGGGTAAGGCCCTAGTTTCTATTGCTTCACAACCAGATTCATGGATTATTGACTCGGGTGCTTTGCACCACATGACTTCATCAAAAGGTAGTTTTTCCTCCTTGGAGTCATGTTCTATGCCATCTATTCTTTTGGGTGATGACACTCCTACTGAAGTGCATGGGAGAGGGTTTATTGATGTGGGAGAAGGAACATTTCGTGATGTCCTTTGTGTTCCATCTCTGTCAACTAATCTCCTATCTGTTTATCAAATCACTCACACAGGCTCTGGCAAGCGGGTTGAGTTTACTCCAGACATGGTGGTAATCAATGACATGCACAATGGGTCTACAATTGCAGTGCGAAAGGCAGATCATCAGTCTAGACTGTATCACTTTTCACACTTTATTCCCGATTCTCCTTCACTTGCATTGATCACTCACTCAGATGAGGTGAGTCATTTGTGGCATCAATAGTTTGGCCATTTGAACTACCATTACTTACAGCAGCTCAGTCAGCAAGACATGGTTACAGGGTTGCCTTCTATTAAATTTTCTAATGGAGTTTGTCAAGGGTGCATTCTTGGCAAGCATCTTGAAGAAAAATTTGATAAAGGAAAAGCATGGAGAGCCACAAAAATTTTGGGGCTAGTACACAGTGATTTGGTAGGACCATTTCCACATCCTTCTTTTAGAAAATCCAAATATGTCTTAACTTTCATTGATGATCTTTCCTGGTATACTTTTGTATATTTTCTCAAACAAAAGTTTGAATTCTTTGAGTATTTTCAAGAATTCAAAGCTTTTGCAAAGAAACAAATAGGGAAACCCATCAAGGTTTTGCGTATTGATAATGGGGGGAATATGTCAATTAGAGGTTTGAGCAGTTTTGCATCTCAGAAGAAATTAATCTTCAACACCCGGTTCCCTACACTCCACAACAAAATGGAGTTGTAGAAAGAAAGAATCGGTCCTTGAAGGAAATGGCCAACTGTATGATCCACTCCAAATCATTGGCACCTTAGTATTGGGAAGAGGCCATCAACTATGCATTTTATATCCAGAATTGAGTTCCTCATCAAGCCATGAAGGGGGTAACTCCTTTTCAAGATTGGACTAATTGGAAACCCACAGTCAAACACTTTTGAGTGTTTGGGTCTCCTGCATGGGCCCACATTCCAGTAGAGAAATACAAGGCTATGGATCCACAAAGTAGGCCTTGCATATTTCTTGGGTATCTAGATGGTGTCAAAGGATATAGGCTTATTCATCCTACCACACATGAGCTTTTCATAGAGAGGAGTGTTCATTTTGAGGAATATACCTCCAATTCCTCTTCTATAACTTCTCCATCATCTATTCCTATGGATACATTTCGACTACATGATGATAGTTCTTTTGAGGGTTTTGATCCTCTTGATCTAGATGAGGAGTCTTCTTCTGCTTCAAATACTGATGATGAGAATAGATCTTCCTCCTCTCTCAGTCATCATTCAGAGGATGATGATTCTCCTCCAAAATCTCTACATGCTCCAACCACAAGGCCTCGTTGGGCTCATCAGACATTGGAGTCAGCAGATGATTGGGTTGGTGATCCTTCAGATGAGAGAAGAACAAGATCACAATTTGAGCAACCTCCACAACTCTTCATTGCTACAACTTTTGATCCATAATCCTTCCAGGAATCTTCTAGTATTCCTGAATGGGATGCTGCTATGAAAGAGGAATATAGTTCCTTAGAAATAAATCATACTTGGGATTTAGTCCCTCTTCCTAAGGGAAGAAAACTTGTTTGGTGCAAGTGGATCTATCAAACAAAATTTTCTATAGATGGGTCAGTTGATAAGAATAAGGCTTGCTTGGTTGCCAAAGGATTCTCCCAAGTTCCTGGGATTGACTACTCTAAGACTTTTGCACCAGTTGCCAAGATGAATTCCATTAGACTTGTCCTTTCTATTGCAGCAACTCATAGATGGGAAGTTCATCAGATGGATGTGAAGAGTGTTTTTCTTCACGGTGACCTTCAGGAGGATATATATATGGAGCAACCACAAGGGTTCATCCAGGATCCTTCACTTGTTTTCCACCTTTGGAAGTCTCTCTATGGCCTTAAACAGGCCCCTTGAGCCTGGTATACCAAGATGGGCTCCTTCCTTCTATTAGTTGGGTTCATTCAGTGTCATTCTGATCCAAATGTCTACATTTTGTAGCAGGATGATACTCTCACTTTCCGTTTCCTCTATGTTGATGACTTGTTGATCATAGGGAGCCACTCATCCCACATTATGGAAGTCAAAACTTCCCTTCATGATCAGTTCTTAATGTCTGACTTAGGCCTTCTCCACTACTTCTTAGGAATTGAGATCACTCAGTCACCTTCTGGTATCTTCATTCAACAACCTAAGTATGATCTTGATATGCTCTCTAGATTTCACATGGATGACTGTAAGTCTACACTGACTCCATTTCTATCAGGAGTCAAACTTGAGGCTTCTTGTTCTTCACCCTTGATTGATGCTACCTTGTATCGTCAATTGGTTGGTAGCCTCATATATTTGTGTAACATATGAAATGGGGGTTATTAAAATGTAAGGGGGAAAAATTGTGGTTTATTGTTATTTGTATTAATTTCCTTAACCCCACTTCACACTTACTTGAATTGTATTGATTGTATATTGCAATTGTGATTGTGATTAAGGGAAGATAAGATGCTCCTTTCTTTCACCCTCAAATACACAAATAGGAGATCCAATTTTGATCAACCCTAAAGGGTTAATACACAAATGAATCCAATATTTGGAAAGAGACCAAGAAAGGGGATCTTAAATTCTGTAAATTGATTGATTAATATGATTAATGACAGTAATTGAAAAGAATAGGAGAAAGTACCAACCTTTCAAAATAGCAGATTAAAGATTGCTATTTTTTGAGATCTGTAGAGTGTTTCTGGAGATGGTGATAGTTGATACCGAACTGAAACATAGAGACGGACAAAACCTAGAAATATTTTTCTATTCTGATGTTGTCTTATGAAAAAGGTTGACCCTGTACCACTTTTTCCAACTCGATCTGCACAACTCCGAAAGTGTCCCTATTCACACAGTTCGAAAGAAATCCGAAAAGGGTATCTAGATCTGGCCTCAAATTTACAGTCCCGAACCTGTACCTACAAGAAAAATATTTGTTTGTTGGGGGAAATGGGTTTGCCTTGGTCAAACCTCGGTTTTGGAATTAACCTTAATAGATGTAATTGAGGATTGCATAAAGAATAACAAAGCAAAACTCAAATTCACCTTGCTTGTAATGTCCTTGTGGTGAATTCAAATCCGTGGATCCACAAGTATGCTTCAAAAAATGGAATGTAGAATGGAAGGATGTCTTCAATCTCTTGCTTGTAGATCTCCAACACTAAGTCTTGAATGGATTCTTGAAATTGACAAGGTCTTTGGAAGAAGATGGATGGAGAGATCACCAAAAGGGCACTTCTTGGCTTGAATCCTTCAATGGCCTCCAATGGATCTCCTTCATGCAAATGGATACTTGAGAATGATGGATGCTTGCTTCAAATCTTGCTTGATTTATTTCTTGGACTTCACTTCATAAGGATGCTTGATGCTTGATTAGAAGACTTCAATTGCTTGATTATTGTTAGAGAAAATGAGAGGAGAAAGCTCCCTTTTATATGAAATTTGGGCACAATCTTCTAAGGAGGCCTACATAGGATAATTAAATCATCATTTAATCCTTTAACCCTAGGAGAGGACCAATATTAAATATAATTTAGGAATCAACCAATTAGGAACCCAAAACAACTGACCTGAAAGCGGGAATAAACTTTTTGTGAAGACCGACATCCCGGAAACCAAAAGTTCCCAGGATTTGGACCCTGGGACATGGTCGAGGTTGGCCCTGTCCTAGGAAAAGTCCAAGGTCAACCCTATCCTAGGGCAGGGTTGAGGTCAACCCTATCCTAGGAGGTCGACCCTATCCTTAGATCCTAGGATCACAGGTCAGAGACCCAGAATGCAGAATTTAGGTCAGGAAATGGAGGTTAAAAAGGTAGGTCAGGGGGGGAAGCCATGTCAATATCAGGAACCCATTCAGAGGCACTTATCATGACCCCAAACCACTCACTTGGAAGGATAAACCAGTCTCCTATGGAAGTGCTTCCATTTTCTGACTATACAATTTGACTCACACATGGCTTGATATTTCATATGCTGTGAGCATAGTCTCTAAGTTCATGTAGGAGCTGATGAGCCTATTTTACTGTCTTTATTATATTAATCCTTGCACTCTATTTTTAAGTATTATCAAAATAGTTGTAAAATTTGAAGTCAGTTGAACTTTTGTTAAGTACAGAAAAGAACCATTAAGCCATGGGTGGAATAGATATGTCATATTACGCCAATATTATATATATGTTGCATTATTTCATATAATAATCTAAATGTGTGTTCTAACATCTGGATTAATTTGATAAGCTGCTTCCATGAATATCTTTTGCATATTAACTAATCTTGCCAGGAATTAGGAGTCGCTGGGAGTGGTTGACAACATTGAAGAAGGACGTAAAGACCAACTTCATGCTGATAAGAAATCATGACATCAGAAGACATGACTATCGCAAATTAGGAGCCACTATTTCAGAAATGCATAAATGTAGCTCTTCTATATTCCCTCTATATTACCAGCATGTTTACTTGATCACCCAGACTTCATTGTGCACATTGTGGGCCGTTGCGCTTTCTATTCTCTTTCTCTGGCACGATTTTAGTTAGTTAGTTCCTTTTCTATTTTGGAATAAAGAAGTCAATCCTCTATTTATAGGGAGGGGACTGTTTGTTTGTAAGTTCATATTTTTGAAGGGAATACATTGTTCTAATTGTATCTTGCACAGCAAGTTCATTTTTAGTTTCATGTCGTATTCTCATGTAATCAGTTTTGAAAGATAATGAAATAACTCTTGGTTCATATTCTGTGTTCATAGATTATCAGAAGCCAACCAAGGGGGCCCACTTGGTAGGTGGATTAGAGTAGAAGTAGAATAGATTTACTTTCTACATTTCCACTATTCTAAACATAAGATTATAGTTTCTTCCTGTAGCATTGTACTTTGTGAATGTTCCTGCAACACCTGCAAAGATAGCTATAGTGAATGCTCTAGGTTGAAAGAATAAATTTAAGTAGAAGTTTGCAAGTTGTAGCATTCATTTTAGTAAGGAATAAGTGTGTTTCCCTTCCTACAACCCTAGTGTAGATTCCTTTCATGTATTTTATTTTCCTGCAGCATAGGTAAAATGGCTCCTTAAGGAACTTAGTGCACAACTATGCTGTACCATTTCAAGTATACATCCCTGGGTTGAAAAACTAAATGCACCTCATGGTGGGAGTTGTGATCCTTAGATTGAATACATTATTCCTAAGATAGGCTTTGGGCATGATTACTAAGCACCTATTTTGAGGTGGTTCATTTTGGCATCATTTTCGGGGATGGTGTCAAGCTAAGAAACCTTTCGAGTCTTTTAGTTAGTTTAATGGTTTTTGGTACTAAATTTGCTTCACTAGTGTGAAGAATTCATTTGCATGCATCGAAGGGGAAGAAGAAGAGATGAATATGACAGATTTATTCTAGGAGAACCTATGAATTTGAATGAGCAAGTTGAAGAAGTTGAGTTGCCTTTTGTTGACGCAAGTCCCGAGTTTCCTGCAGCATCTACTGCTGGAGAAGGGTCTTTTGATATAAGTGGTTTACAGCCTTTTGCTGAAATCTTGGCCAACTTTCTTGATAATTCTGACCCCAACACACCTGCTAATAACAATCTTGTGGCTAATATTCCTTTCCAATAGCAAGTACCACCCCTGATACCTCCAGTAATGGCACACCCTACTTTCCCATTTCCTCTGCCAAGCTTTATAATCAATGCAAACCTCAAGAATATACCCTCAGCTGCACTTCCAAAATTTTATGGGCTGATAACCAAAGATCCTGACACCTTTTTGTTCAAGTTTGACATCCTCTATCATAGCTTTGACTATAACACTAATGCCCACAAACTCAAGCTATTTCCAACAACACTGAAAGAGTTATCCTTATGATGGTTCATGGGATTAGGAGAAAATGCAGCAGGCACATGGGATGAGATGTAGACCCTGTTTCTAGAGAAATACGAAGAATATTGCAAGGGGAGTGACCCAAGGGGAGATGATATTTTTAGAATGTCACAGAAGGAGGACAAAACTTTGGAGGACTATGTTTCACATTTTTTATACACCATGTAGAAGAATCCCCAACATGTTTTGGCGGAGGATTCACAGAAACTAGTCTTCTTGAGAGGAGTGAACGATAGCTGTCTAGAAGCATTGGACCTCATGGCTGGTGGGGACATATCCCAATCTTCTTGGGATGATCTCAAGAAAATTTGTCTCAACTACTCCAGATCAACTGGGAAGAAAAGAAGAGGATATCAGCCTACAACAATTAAAGGGAGCAGTTCAGGCGTTTCTAAGTTGGAGATATCTAGCTTGCTAGGAGATTTAAAGCAAGACATCATTAATGATGTTTCCACACATCTCGACACCATGACTGCCAAGAACAAACATGTAGATGTTGAATTGTAGTTGGCTAAATATTTCCCTCATTGTCGGAAACAAAAGAAAGACTACGAGTGCAAGCTGGTGGTGAATCTGGAAAATCTACATTTGCCTACTGAGTACATGAAGATAGAAGGAGATAATGAGAAAGTGTTCTTCATTTCTCAACGTTTCCCATGGGCACCATGACAAGGTATGCCTCAGGACCCATTACAATTTTCAAATCCTTACAATAGTCAATGGCAAAACCAAACTTATCAGAATATTCCTCAGTACTCTCAGCCAACCTGGAATAAGTAGTGGCCTAACCAACAAAATAACCAGTGGCCTAACCAACAAAATACCTAGTGGCCTAACTATCAAAACCAATGGCCTAACTAGAAAAACCAATGGAAACCACTGCAAGGGAATTGGCAGCAAAATAATCAATGGAGGGGACCTCCACAATGGCCTAACCAAAATCCTACTTTTCCATAATTACCGCCACCAGTGCCACCTCCTACAATAATGCCGCCTCCTGTAGGCACTAGCCCCAATCCAAAGAAAATGCAATTTCCTACTCAGCCACAACCAAATCCAAATAGCAAGCAACATCAACAGCTAATGTGTACTACAGATACACAATAGTATCCTGCTTACGCTCTAGAGATATCTGACATACATTTGAGGTCAGGTACTACTCTGCCTGCACCCAAACATCCTATTATCATAGAAGTTGCAGACACTCCTGTAGCATGAACACCTCTTCCAGAGGCTATATTGCAAAATACCACCCAATCAACTCAAAAATATAGCAAAACTGATGATGAAACCTCAGTTGAACCTACTTTTCCATAAAGGCTCACAATAGAAAAACCTGTATCCTAAGAGGAAATACCTTTTAATATTCTTGAGCAGCTAAAAAATATGCATATCCAAATACCTCTGTTTCAAGCTATCAAAGACGTTCCTATCTATGGGAAAGCAATTAAGGATGCATGCCTTAAAAATCTTGAAAGGAAGAAGAAAGACCCTCAAACAGTTCATGTCATAGGGAATCTTGCGGATATCATGTTGGGGAAGGTAGTTATACCCAAGTATTCAGACCCTAGAAGTCTAGTAGTTGACTTGATAATTAATGGACAATCTATTAAAAATGCTTTAGTTGATTTGGGTGTAGCCATTAATGTGATAACCAAAGATATAATGAGCAGACTAAGTATAGAAGGCTTAAAAACAACACCAACAATATTACAACTTGCTGATAGCTCAACAGTCACTCCAGATGGTCTTGTAGAAGATGTGGTAGTTACCCTAGACTCATGGGAATACCCTATTGATTTTCTCATCTTATCACCAAAAGTAAACTTTGTTGGCTATCCAGTCATCTTGGGGAGACCTTGGTTAGCCACCACTGATGCAAAAATAAATTGCAGATCAGGGGGTATGACAATTTCAAATGGCCAGGCAATAAAGAAAATAGCACTCTATCCTCCTACCCAGCCTCAGCCAGATTTAAAGGATCCCATTTGGCCAGAACTAGGAGATGAGGAAGAAGAGGTCAATTCTGTTGCTTAGCTTATGATGATGCATAGATAGTATTTTATGAAAATGCAAGAGGAAGATGATGTAATACAGAGTATTCTTACCAATGAGTGTATAGAAGCAAAAGATGTTTCTCAAAGTGTTATTCTGTAGCTATGTACCTATGAAGACTATGTCTTTCCAGCAAGCCCTGAAATAATTAGCCAATTATTACCATGTGAAATAGCTACAAACCCAGTACTTGAGATGTCAATGGTAGAGTTAATAACTGCTGTGGAAATTTCACCTAGTCATAATCTCCATGTAAACAACAAGTTGCCACCTCAACAAATGGAACAGTTAACTAAAATCTTGTGTAAGGATGAGAAAGCCTTTGCTTGGAATTATGGAGATATGTTGGGACTAAACCCCAAGCTCTGTACCCATAGGATCTACATTAATGATGGAACCTTACCACTACACCAGCCTCAATGAAGGATAAATCCAGCATTAAGAGAGATAGTCAAAGGTGAATTAAAAAAATTACTAGATGTTGGTTTCATCTATCCAATCTCTGATAGCAAGTGGGTATCACCATTAGTCATTGTACCTAAGAAAGAGGGGAAATGTCAAATATGTGTGGATTATAGAGAGTTGAATAATGACACAAAGAAGGATCATTTTTCTTTACCCTTTATTGATCAAGTCCTAGACACTCTGGATGGTAAGAAATATTTCTCCTTTCTAGATGGATACAGTGGTTACAACCATATCAACATTACCTATTTTGTATTACCATTTGGCCTATGCAATGCACCAGCTACTTTCCAGAGAGCTGTAATCAACATTTTTGCTGATATATCACATGATTGTATGGAGATATATATGGACGACTTTACTACATTTGGAGTCACCTTTGAGGAAGCCCTGAAGAATTTGGAAAGAGTGCTAATCAGATGTCAGGAACACACTTTGTCTCTCAATAGTGACAAATGTTTCATGATGATGCAAGATGGCATAGTGCTGGGACATTTCATATCTGAAGCTAGAATCCAGGTAGATCCTTCAAAAATAGAGGTAATTCTAACATTGCCTATTCCTATAAAGTAGAAAGATGTTAGGTCTTTCCTAGGACATTTTGGCTACTATAGAAGGTTTATCCAAAAATTTAGTCAAATAGCTAGTCCTCTGTATACTTTGCTTACTAAAGAGGCTGAATTTAACTGGACAAAAGAATGTGATGAATCCTTCCTCCAGTTTAAGAAATTGTTAACCACTGCACCCATACTTACGGGTCCTGATTGGAATTTTCCATTTCACATTCACACAGATGCTTCAGACTATGCAATAGGTGTTGTCCTAGGAAAAAATTCTAGTAACCTGGAAAATGCAATTTACTACATTAGCAAAAGCCTCCATGGACCAGAGTTAAACTACATAGTGACAGAGAAAGAATTACTAGCAGTAGTATATTCCTTGAACAAATTCCATTATTACATAACTGGCTATCCTATTTTTTTCATACTGACCATGCAACAATAAAATATCTCATGAACAAACCTGCTATCACAGACAGGTTAGCAAGATGTCTTCTTCTTTTGCAGGAATTTGACATTACTATAGTTGACAAGCCTGGCAAGGCAAATGTAGTAGTTGATTATCTGTCAAGAATCCACCATATATAACAAGATACTACTCTGATAGATGATGCATTTCCAGATGAGAATTTGTTTCATATTTCTATCCAAAGTCCGTGGTATGCTGACATAGCTAATTACCTTGCAATTAACAAAGTTCCAACACATTTTTCCTACAAAGAAAGAAGACTACTGGTTGAAAAAAGTTTTAATTTCTCTTGGATTGATAACATGTTTTTTTACACTGGACTTGACCAAGTAATGCACAGATGTGTGAGAGAAGATGAGACATATGACATTCTCCATGACTATCATGATGAACCATGTGGGGGAAACTTTGCAGCAAAAAGAACAGCCCAAAAGATTTTAACAACTAGATATTATTGGCTTACACTTCACAAGGATGCAACCAGCTATACAAGAAAGTGTGAAAAGTGTCAAAGAATGGGTCGACCAACTAAGTCTGATGAAATGCCATTAAATCCACAAGTGGTGGTCACTCCATTTGACAAATGGGGTATGGACTTCATTGGGTCAATAGACCCTCCATCCAATGGGAAGTCTTACATCCTGGTGTGCACCGATTATTTAACCAAATGGGTCAAAGTAAAAGCTATGAAACATGCCCGAGACCATAAAGTTGCAGAATTTTTGTATGATGAGATTTTCACGAGATATGGAGTACCGAGAGAGCTTGTAACTGACCAAGGTGCCCAATTCACTTCCAATTTAATAAAAAAGATCATGAAAGAATACAATATCATACATAGGAAGTCTAGCCCTTATCACCCTCAAGCCAATGGACAGGCTGAAGTTACAAATCGGGAAATAGAAGCCATCTTAACAAAGACAGTTCATCTGCATCGCCGGGACTAGAGAAACCAACTATCAGAAGCCATCTGGGTGTATAGAACAACTTGGAAGACCACTACAAGATTCACTCCATTTGAACTATTGTATGGAAAAAAAGCTATGCTACCATTGAATTTGAACACAAAACATTCAGGACAACACTGCAGTTAAATATCGATCTTCCTACAGCATAGAAGGAATGATTACTGTATCTCAATTACCTGGATGAAATGTGTAAATCTTCACTAGAGAAAACTAAACTAGTCCAAAAACAAAGGATGAAATGGCATGATTCGCATATCAAGAGAAAACAATTTCAAGTTGGAGACTGGGCATTGTTGTATGATTCAAGATTCAAGGAAATACCAGGAAAGTTACAGACAAGATGGCTGGGGCCATATAAAATAAGTCATGTTTTCACCAATGGAGTCATCCAGTTGACCACAATTGATCCAGTACATTTCAAGCTTCTATTCAATGGACATCGACTAAAGTTGTATCACCAACCCCAAACAAAAGAAGAATTCCCGCACCAATTCAAACAACAAAAATTAAACGAGCAACAGGTAACACTTACTGCAATAGAGGGTGTGAACCTTCTTCCTACAGCTCTTCAGTAAAAATCCATTGAGCATGTCCATAATAAATTCTTTGTGTTTACATGAATTAAATTCCTCCATTCACTTTCTATTTCTTCTTTCCAACTCATCTCATTTCTTTAATCTACCACCCACCCACCTTCCACGTCATCATCATTTTTCATTTAAAATCTTTCAATAAGCAGCTAGATATGCTGACGTAAGCCGCCGCCACTTTCGAACCACTCTTGGCACCTTTTCTGGCATGTGCAAAGATCGAATGACAGGTACGCGCTTTTCAATTTTTTTCCATTTTTAGCGCATAGATTTTGATAATTGTATCTAGTACTGCAATATATATATCATTACGACATTACGCCAGTTCCATCCCTCGTGCCACGTTTGCCAAGTGTGGAAACTTGTCAATGTTAAGTAGGGGGGAGGGAAGTGTATTAATTCCAAACTATCATTTCTATTTACACCTGAAAGATTTAATGTCACTTCAAATCTGTACTTAGCCTTGCCTCATTAAAGTTCTAAGTGTAAAATCGCACAATCATTGTACTTTTATTCCCGAATCCTCCATGATTGTCAAACTTGATGTGACTTATAATTAAGTTAAGTGACAACCTGTAGTAAATATTATATTCTCTCCTGATTTAATTCATCACCATTGTTCATGCCAAGAAAAATAGAGAAATTCAGGAGAAAGCTCATAGCCCTTGTAGTCTGGAATTCAAATAAGGAATAAGGCATCTACCTATTACTGAGAAGACAGATTGAAATTAGAAAAGCATAGATGGGAGGCCAGTTATAGAGACACGAGCTGGTAGCACATGGTGTGTCACTCTCAGATGTTGAAGCGGTCAGAAGATTC
Source organism: Thuja plicata (assembly GCA_018584345.1). Classification (NCBI taxonomy): domain Eukaryota; kingdom Viridiplantae; phylum Streptophyta; class Pinopsida; order Cupressales; family Cupressaceae; genus Thuja; species Thuja plicata. Next base: position 21,480 of record MU226203.1, read on the forward strand.
AATGCATGCGGCTGGTTAGGGTATTTCCTAAGGTTAATAGAATTTGATGAGGACTCAGCAGTGGAATTTGTGAGTACATTTGAAGGTCAGGAAAATGTGTGGGGATTAGAAGTGGTCATGACAAAGGAGTGGATTGAAGAAGTTATTGGATTACCAATGGTTGGAGAACATTACCCTAATGTTCATGATGCTAGATCAGCAAGGGCTCAGTTCACCCTACCAGGTGATCCTCCTTTGGAGATTACCAAACAGGGTTGCAAGAGAATGTTTATCCCTCCGCTGTATAATGAGTTGGCCATGCATATTATCAAGTATTTCACATGTGAAGGGAGATTTTCCAATTGACACGCACATCATTTCAAATTAATGAGTTGTGTGAGGCATAATCTAGCAGTAAATGTTCCAATTTTTTTATATAACATGCTATGCATTAGTGCTGAAGAGACCCAAAAAGGGAATGCAAATTCTGTTACCCACCATGCCCTAATTAAACTGTTAGGGATTCCTCTCCCATGGCATGGTAGGAGTTTGTCTAGCACAAAACCCTACAACCACAGGTTAACCCAAATGAACAAATTGGGTATGATAATGTAATACAAACTGACCCAGCCATTGAAAAAGATACCCAAGGGGCAGAAACCATAAATCTTCAATTAAATGTGCCCTTACCTACTCATGAGAGAAATGTACCTACTTCTTCCCGAACCAAAGGAAAATGAAAATTAGAGGAAGAACCTTCAGTTCCTACAGCTAAACCACAAATCCCTACTTCTTCTAAAGGGAAGAAAAGGAAGTCGGTTCCTGCAGTAGCTACTCCTGCAGTAGAGAAGCCGAAGAAGACTACTAAAGAAAAGGATGTAGAAACTGCGGAGACCCCTATGCGAAGGAGTCCTAGAATGAGAGGACATCTGCCTAGAGCATCCTCCATAAGACAACCCGCTTCTCCTATGCAATCTAATGAACAGCCCAATGTGAAAATAATTTTAGACGATTCCCCAAATCAGTCTACAGTTCTAGACTTTCCTTCGCACTCCACAGAAACTTATGAAGTTGAACCTAGTGTTTTTCAAAATAGTTCCCAAGAAATCCATCAGGACATTCTAGTCATTAACAAGGAAAATGCCTCGGTAATCCATCATTCAGCCTATGTAGAAATTACCTTAGTGCCCTACAAAAGAACTTGGTTAGTGAGTTTCTTAGAGCAGTCTTGGAAGGAACAGAGGAGGCAAATAAATTAGGCAAAAGATTGTGTCCCGATCACATTGCAAATGCTTGTCTTTAGATTTCATAATAAATATATGTTAACAACAACTCTATGGAGATAAGAAAAGAAGAAACTAAAGAAGCTCATAACAGAGAAAGAGGAAGAAATTGTAGAACTAAAAGAACAACTAGCAAAACAAAAATAGAAAATGGATCATGCCCTCAAATTGGATGATCAGATCATTATGTGTAGGCCACCTCCTAGGATCTATACCATATGTTTGAAGGAACAGTTCCTCTTGTTCCAGCTAATGATGACCATCAAAGATATTGATTCTGAGTTCAAGTCAGCCCAAGAATTTTATGGTCTTTATCAAAATATTCCCTCATGGCAACAAAATCTACTCTATGAACTATACATGCATAACTTCATTATCCCAGCTGAGACTGAGTGGAATCCTCTACTCTACATAGGGGATATCCACCTAAGGGTATTGATGTCCTAGATGCACAATGAATCTAATTATGATAGACAGTTGGAAAGTTATAGGGAATAGGAGAAAACAGAGCCATTACCATTAAGAGCAGAGAGCAGCAAGCCAACTACACTCTTCAGATATTGGCTCAATTTGACTTATGGAAAAATTAAGGAAGAAACAAGGAATACAATTTTTAGGATTAGAATAGAGGTTTATGCGGAGTATGATGGTTTATCTTACTTTGTCTTTTACACAGCCCTGGCTGGAGCTAAAAGCAAATGGGGTAGGTTACCCGAGATATTGAAGAGATTAGAACCACACATTCCTATCAACCTCCAAGTAGCTATCCAAAGAGCGCCAAAATACATACAACTGGGAAGGAAAACTAGATAGGAACTCTGGTGTCCACTCACCATGCAGCCACCGATGCTCCTTTGGCCCCTGTATGACATCAACACTGATAGACTAGACCGACTTCAAGAAGATCACAGAGTGGGTGTCTGGGAGAGAACAAGGGGGTTCTATTACACCTTTAAAAGCTAAAGGAGAGGAAGAACAGAGGTTGGAGATTTCAAAGCAATTACCAGAAGATATAATGCGTGAGGACAAGCATTCATCTTTCCAAGGGGCAAATGATGAGCCTATTTTACTGTCTTTATTATATTAATCCTTGCACTCTATTTTTAAGTATTATTAGAACAGTTGTGAAATTTTAAGTCAGTTGAAATTTTGTTAAGTACAGAAAAGAACCATTAAGCCATGGGTGGAATAGATATGTCATAGTATGCCAATATTATATATATGTTGCAGTATTTCATATAATAATCTGAATGTGTGTTCTAACTTCTGGATTAATTTGATAAGCTGCTTGTAAGAATATCTTTTGCATATTAACTAATCTTGCCAGGAAGTAGGAGTCGTTGGGAGTGGTCGACAGCATTGAAGAAGGACGTAAAGACCAGCTTCGTGCGGATAAGCCATCATGGCATCAGAAGACACGACTACCACAAATTAGGAACCACTATTTTAGAAATGCATAAGTGTAGCTCTGCTATATTCCCTCTATATTGCCAACATGTTGACTTGATCGCCCAGAATTCATTGTGCATGTTGTGGGCCATTACGCTTCCTATTCTCTTTCTTTGGCGCGGTTTTAGTTAGTTAGTTCCTTTTCTATTTTGGAATAAAGAAGTCAATCCTCTATTTATAGGGAGGAGACTGTTTTTTTGTAAGTTCAGATTTTTGAAGGGAATACAATGTTCTGATTGTATCTTGCACAACAAGTTCATTTTTAGTTTCATGTCGTATTCTCTTGTAATCAGTTTTGAAAGATAATGAAATAACTCTTGGTTCATATTCTATGTTCATAGATTAGCAGAATCCAACCAAGGGGGCCCACTTGGTAGGTGGATTAGAGTAGAAGTAGAATAGATTTACTTTCTACATTTCCAATATTCTAGATATAAGATTACAGTTTCTTCCTGCATCATTGTACTTTTTGAATGTTCCTGCAGCACCTGCAAAGATAGCTATAGTGAATGCTCTAGGTTGAAATAATAAATTTAAGTAGAAGCTTGCAAGTTGTAGCATTCATTTTAGTAAGGAATAAGTATGTTTTCCTTCCTGTAGCCCTAGTGTAGATTCCTTTCATGTATTTTACTTTCCTGCAGCATAGATAGAATGGCTCCTTAAGGAACTTAGTGCACATACTATGCTGTACCATTTCAAGTATACGTCCCTGGGTTGACAAACTAAATACACCTCATGGTGGGAGAAGTGATCCTTAGATTTAATACATTATTCCTAAGAGAGGCTTTGGACATGATTACTAAGCACCTATTGTGAGGCAGTTCAGGAGCCACATGAGTTGCATTGGAAAGAAGCTAAACATATTCTTCATTATATCCAAGGTACTCATAGTTATGGGATACATTATGTAGCGGGTGTGGATATTGACTTGATAGGATACACAGATTCAGACTAGGTAGGTGATTCTAAGGATTGCAAGTCTACTTCAGGGTATTGCTTATCTCTTGGTTTAGGTCCAGTTTGTTGGTTGAGCAAGAAGCAATCTGCTATTGCTCTTTCATCCACTGGGGCTGAGTATTGAGGAGTAGTTAATGCAGCTATTGAGGCCATTTGGCTTCAAAAAATTGTCACTGAGTTTGGAATTCCTTTTCAAAAGCCAACGGTCATCTTTAGTGACAACCAGAGTGCCATTCAGATTTCTCGCAATCTGGTCCATCACCAATAGACCAAGCACATTGAGATTCACATGCACTACATTCAGGAGTTGATTCATGAAAAATTCATTGACCTTCAATACTATCAGACATTAGATCAAACTGTAGACATCATCACCAAACCCTTCACTGAGAGCAAGTTCATTCACTTACACGCTTTGCTTGGGGGGCGATAGGTGTCTCCTTCTGTCAGAGCTTTTTAGTTTCCTATTTTCTCTCTTTTAGAGAGGATTTTTCTCCCACTGGGTTTTCTCCTTTTCTCCAGTTATGAGAGGTTTCATTGTAGTTGTTCATGGGTACCTAACATGGCCTCATTTTCCAGGACCCATCATCTCTGCATCCACCTAAGCTATGCTTAAGGGGGGGTGTTAGTGTAGGTTTTATTTCCTAGTTGGGTTATTATTTTTCCCTTTATTCCTAGGTTTTTCCTACAACTTTTATTAATCTTGCTTAGGTTAAATAAAGCATGCTTGGTTAAGTAATTATGCTTGGTTAGGTGAGAATGCTTGGTTAGGTGAGAATTCTTGGTTAAGTGAGCATGCTTGGTTAGGTGAGCATGATTACAACCACCTGTCTCCTTTCTATATAAGCATGCTACCTAGCTTGTATTCACCATCTTTTGCTTTAACATCCTCTTAATGCTATTTTTCTTCAAGCATTTGCATTTCTTTTATGGAGAATAACTCTATGATGCTATTTTGATTTTAGTCATTTGCATTCATAGTTTAGATATCTATTCTTTACATTAGTTTTCTGGATTAATAATATTTTTAGATTCTAAGAGATAGTTATGTCATGTTTTTCTAATATTATATATATATATATTTATATATATATATATATATATATATATATATATATATATATATATATATATTGTGGTATTCATATAGCTATCAGAATGTGTGTTCTAATATTTGGATCAATTTGATTAAGTTTACTTGTATGCATATTTCTGCATGATAACTAACATGCCAGGAAGAAGGAGAAGCTTGAAATTGGTCAACAACATTAAAAGAAGAACGTTGAAGTACAGCTGTGATGAGGGAAATCATCATGGCACCGACAGAAATAGATACTACATTGGAGGAGCCACCATTCTAGAGAATATAGGAAAATAGCTCTGCTATATTTCCTCTGCACTCATTATCTTGTTGAATCGGTCACCCAGACTTTATTGCATATATCGTGGGCTGTTACATTCCCTTTTTCTTCTCTGGCATGATTTTAGTCAAAAATTATACTTATGTTTTGAATAATTATCAATCCTCTATTTATAGGTATTTGACTGTTAGTTTGTAAGTTTGGAGTTTTTGAGAATAGATTGTTGCATCTTGCACAACAAGTTACTTTTCGAGTTTTATGTATTGTTCCCATGTAATCAGTTTCTAAAATATAATGAAGTGATTTTGGTTTATCTTATGTGTTAGTAGTTAGTAGAAGCCAACCAAGGGGGCCCACTTGGGAGGTGGATTAGATTAGAGTAGAGTAGATTTACTTTCAATATTCCTAGCATTTCAAATAGGAGTTTACTGTTTCTTCTTGCAGGATTATACTTTGTGAATGTTCGTGCAATACTTGCAAGGATAGTTATAGTGGATGCTCTGGGTTGAAAGAATAGGTTTAAGTTGAGTGTATAGTTTTCAACATTAATTTCATTAGAGAGTTAAATGTGTTTACTTTCCTGTAGCAATAGTGTAGATTTTTTTCATGCATTTTATCTTTCTGCAGCATAGGTAGTATGACTCTTTGAGAGACTCCATGCACATATCATGCTATCCCATTTCAAGTATACGTCCCTGGGTTGAAAATTTAAATGCACATCATGGTGGGGGAAAGTAATCTTTAGTTTGAATATATTATTCCTAGGAGAGGCTTTGGCATGATTACTAGCACCTATTGTGAAGCGGTTCACTATGCACGTGTTACTATTGCAAATCCTTTACATGAAATTTTTTCTCGTTTGGTTGTGGTTTCTCGTCAAACATGCAACAATTTTGATTCAAATTTTGTTCGTCAACAATGAGAAAAAATAGAATTTTTGTGGAAGAGACACATGGAAAATTATTTGGGATCTATTGTTGGTCATTCCTTAGATGGGGATAGTAGAAGAAGACAACTTATGTTGATGGAATATTATTCAACATAATGTATTCTATATCAAATCCCTTGGGAAGGGTGGAGACTAGTGGGCCGTATGATAGTTTCTATGTAACATGATTGCATGACCACAACTACATCCACACAAAAAATCTAGTGAATCCTTTATTTAGAGGTTGACGAGATTTGATTTTAGGAGAAGAGTTGATAATTTTTAATCATGTTAGGATGGTTTATAACACTTTTAAAGTGGATGATCACAAAGCTTAAAAGTGAAGATATAGAGAGGATAGATTGATAGAATAGAGGTTCAGCACAGTGCATTGCTTCAAGACACATTCAGAGGTGTTTGAAAGAGGTGAGAAGTACATCTAGTGTAAGGGAAGAGAGGACACTAGGCATAGAGACATATCTAATGATTGTTGTTTACTACATTGACATCTTTATGATGAACTATAACTGATTGAATGTTTGAAGGTGTTAAGTTGATGATCACCGAGATGCAGAAAGTTAATGCAAGGCATTAAATTAGTTAATGTATTGTATTGTCATTGATGTCAACTTGATATAATCTGATTGTTCATATACATATTGTAGAATACTTCAAAGAACTAAATAGATAAGGGCTATGTTATCAGTAATGCATAAAAGTTCACTATACACCAAGTGAAAAAAAACACTGACAGACAGTGCACACCGATGGATAGAGAACCCTAAGAAGAGTCAGAGTGTAACCTGAGAAAGATACCCAAGAAAGCATTACCAAGAAGAACCAAAGTGATACTAGAGTAGAACTAAAAGTCATAGTGTAACTCGAGAAAGATACCCGAGAAAGCATTACCGAGAAGAACCAAAGTGATACCCGAGCATAACTGAAAGTCACAGTGTTACCCGACAAACAGACAACCATAAAAAATAGATATTCTCAAGGACTGCTGAAGTCAAGACCAAGAAAACAAGGAGTTAAACACTGATCAGAACTGAAGTTCAGAAATGACAAAAGACTTAGCTGGCAGGAGCTAAATATGGAGTTAACTGATTGATGATTACAGGACATAATAACCCGGCCAAAATAACCCTGGACAGAATAACCCGACCACAATAACCCGAGGACAAAATAACCCAGGGTCATAATAACCCAATCCAAAATAACCCATGGACAAAATAACCCCATAAGATTATAGAGAAAGGAAAACAAAATTTATAAATTATAAGTATATTTCTAAAAAAAATAATTGAAATTTTCAATTAAAGTGTCAAATTATGAGCAATGCCTCTTATATAATCTAAAATATTATTATTGTCATAATCATCAACTAGTCTTTTTAGTCTTTCTTTGAGTTCACGGTATTTTTTCCTGCTTGGTTGTGTAGTGTGTCCAGCCATATATTTATCTATTTTAATCTCTTGGAGACCCTGTTTTATTTTCACTGCTTTGATGAATTTCTAGATTAAGCTATGCGATGATTGAAGCAATTCACTAAATCCTCTATGCCATCCCTCAATAGAATTATTGGTTTTGGGAAGATCATCTTGAATAGTTGAATAGCAGTTCCACATTGTGATTGGAAACTTGGGTGA
>MU226203.1:29563-55586 GCA_018584345.1 Thuja plicata
ATCATTACTGTGGTGAATATTAAAAATGATTCTCATCATTACGATTCTCATCTTTTCATAATAACTCTTATTTAACTTATTCCCACGAATTTGTCTTTATTTCTATAATTATTTATGATTTTATAAGTTATTTAAGCATATTAAAGATGTTTTAAGGCTATTTCAGGGGTATATAATGAATATATGGTCTAAAAATGATCTAAATATCCTTTATGGTGCCTCAAAATCCCTTTTTAGCATACTAAATTGATATAAAATGGCCATGGGTTATTTTGTCCATGGGTTATTTTGACCATGGGTTATTTTGTCCATGGGTTATCGTGACCCCAGGTTATCGTGTCCTTGGGTTATTATGGTGGGGTTATTGTGTCCAGGGTTATTTTGGCCAGGTTATTATGTCTGGTTATCCTGATTGATTACATTTTTTCATCGACCAGTTAAAAGATAAAGGTAAGCTAGAGATTTAAAGCTAGTTTTATTCCAGTTATCAAGAAGAAATCTATAGGATAAAACTAAAGCAAGCTTTAAAGAAAGAATGGTGATATTTACGGATCACGTCAAGAACAAGAAAGACAAGGAATTAGAAATGGTGAAATCATGTCTATAAAAGAGACAAGCTAATTCATTATTAAAGAAGAATGTTAAAGAGAATACTGGTAAAGATAAGAAGTATTCATACAGACCTGACCATACAAGCTGAATAACAGAGCTAAAGATTTTCTACGGACACGGAGCAACAAAGAGCAAACAACATTCACCGAGAAGAAAGAAGTGGAGCAAAGGAACATAAGAGAACATTGATCAGAAAGGTATTATGAGGTTACAATAGATCTGAACATCTGCAAGATTAAGTTGTATTTATGAATAGATCATATAATGTTTTAGTTTAACCATTGATTTAGAAGATCTCTTAACAGAGTGGGATTTAACTATCCTTTATATATTAAGATACATCCCAAGGTGTATAAAAACGTTACTCATGAAGATAGCATAGTGAAATGCAAGATATCAAGTGACAAACTATTATATTTAAATCCTCTAACAAGGTCGCACTTAACAGTGTGTTTGTAACCTTTAACAGGGTTGGCTCTTCACCGAGCTCACTTCAGAAGAGTGAAAATTTTGGGTTACCAGTCCCAAGTGGTTTTTCCCCTAACTGGGTTTCCACATTAAAAATCCATGTGTCAAATGTGTATATGGTTCATTGCTTTGATGTTTTTCTTTACACATTACTAAAATAGGATTGATCGGTAAACACTAAGTCATTTATTGTATTTTGGTAAAGGTTAAGTAAAGACTAGACTGATATTCGGTAAAGATTAAGAAAAATGGTAAACAGAATACTCTGAGCAGTAGTTATTTGATAAAATTATTTAAGGGCATACATCTTGTAGGACTAAAGATAACTAGAGTTTTATATTTATGGTATAAAGTTTTCGGTTGATTTATTCAATTTTTTTTAGGCCACTAATTCACCCCCCTCTCAGTTATTCTAACAATTGGTATCAGAGATTGTGTGCTTAGAAAGGGAGTTTAAAGACTCAAGCAAAATATCACAAGATGAGTAAAAGGGATGTGCCTAAGTTGAACAAGGACAACTTTGCATCATGGAAAAGTAGGATAAGACTCCACCTATGAAGTTTTGGAAATGATGTTACTCAATACTTATATACTGAATTTGTGTTACCTACTGAACCTCTGACAGTTGATCAAATGAGAGAAACGAATGAGCACAATTATATGATGATAGAACTTGCTTCCTCACTCTCCGATGCTGAATTTGAAGATGTCAAAACATGCACCACTGCAAAGAAAATGTGGGACAAATTGAAGCTAGTACATGGAGGAGATGCAAATGTACAGAGAGCTAAGGCAGAAAGCCTAAGAGGAAAGTTTGATGACCTAAGAATGAAAGAAGGAGAAAACATCACTCAGTATAGCTAAAGAATCAAAAAGGTAATCAATGTTATCTGAGGATTAGGAGGTGTACTTGAAGAAGAAACAATGGTAAGTAAAATCTTAAGAACCTTACTGCCTATTTATGCTATTAGAGTATCTTCTATACAAGAAATGAGAGAAGTAGAAAATAAAAATGTCACTCTAGATAGTTTGATTGGTAGACTTATTTCATTTGAGATGAATAACTTTGACAACAGTGTCTTACCATCTATTGAGTCTGCATTCAAATATTCTTTGAAAGTAAGTAAATCAAGTTATAAACACACTATGATAAATGATAGTGAAAGTGATGGTGATGATCAAGAACTTGATGAGATTGAAGCGCTAATGGCTAGAATATTGCAAAGAGGCAAAGGTAGATACAAAGGTAAATTACCGTTGGTATGTTTTAATTGTAAAGAGATTGGACACTTTGCTGCTAGATGTCCTAACAAAAGAAAAGATGATAGAAGTAATGACATAACTTATGAAAAGAAGTATGACAGAGGTGATGACAAAGATTATCGAAGAAACTGACAATCTGACAGAAGAGATACCCGAGACTACAAGGAAAAAGGGAAGAAAGCTTTTTACCTGGCTGAGAACAAAGCTGGAGATACTAACATCGAATCTGATAAAGATATTAAGGTGGTATTTGTTTCTATGAAGGATGATTTAGAAGAAGAGGAAAGGTATATTGAAACTGCACTCATATCTAAGGTTAGTAAGAATGATGTTTGGATTATTGATAGTGGTTGTACTCACCAAATGACTGAAGATAAGGACAATTTTGAAACCTTTGAGTATTACAATTGTGGATCAGTACTCGCCTTGTCTAGCTAAAGGTAAAGGAAAAATAATTTTGAATAATATGATCAGATGTAAAAATGCATATTGGGTGAAAGGACTTAACTATAATCTATTGAGTGTTTCACAGCTGTATAACATAGGTCACCAAGTTTCATTTGAGAACAAAAAGGCAAAGATCTTTATTGAATCATGAAGGTTGATCAGAACTGGTGAACAAATAAAAGGTAACTTATTCTATCTTGATGATATTAACACCACTTGTTTAATGGCTAGAAACAAAGACATATGGCTGTCATAAAAGGTTATGTCATGTGAATTTTGACAACATGGTTAGGATAAGAAATAAAAGGAAAGTAAGAGGCTTACCAAGCATGTCAAAACCCGACCATGTCATGTGTAAAAATTGTCAAAAAGGTAAAATGACAAAGTCTAGGATCAAGAGAAAAACCTACACATCTAATGTTATTCTAGAATTAGTCCATATTGATCTATGTGGACCCATGAGAACTAAGAGCTACTATGGTTATAGATACTTCATTCTATTTGTAGATGATTATTCTAGACTAATGGCAGTTATGTTCTTAAAAGAGAAATCATAAGCATTCAAGATGTTTAAATGGTATAAAGATATTGTAGAAAAACAAAGTGGAAAGGAACTAAAATGCTTAAGATCAGATAGAGGAGGAGAATTTATTTCTGATGAATTCACTTACTTTTGTAATGAGCATGGAATCAAAAGACAGGTTTCTGCACTAAGAAAACCACAACAAAATGGGATGGTTGAAAGAAGGAACATATCCATTATTGATTGTGCTAGAACACTGATGATTGAGAAAGGTATCACACAAACATTTTGGAGGGAAGTTGTCAGTACTATTGTCTACACATTGAACAAAGTTCAATTGAAGAAAGACACCAAAAAGACACCTTATGAGCTATGGTATGGACATACACAAAATGTAAGTTACTTTAGAATTTTTGGAAGTAAATGTTATATTTTGAAAGAAGATAGAAATGGAAAGCTTGACTCCAAAGGTGACGAAGGAATATTTCTATGTTATTCTACCAAAATCAAGGCTTATAATGTCTTAACAAATCCTCTAACAAAATCATTGAAAGTGTAAATGTCAAAATAGATGGATTTTTTGAGAAAAATGATGAGTAAAGAAGGAAGGAACCAGAAGACTACAACAGGTTGTCTACATACAAGAACCTGACACTCTTCTTGAGAAACAATGTATCACTCCTGAGTGACAGAACATTGCACCCGAGCATCAGGCTACAAACATCAAACATTAGGAAATTTCTCACAATGATGTTCTAAGCGATGGAGATCAAAATGAAGGTCAAGATGATTATCAAAATGATGAACAAAGAGCTGAACTGGTACTTTCCAAGTATGTTAGAAGACACCATCTATAGAACCAGATCATAGGAGATAAAAAGAGTAGAATGAGAACAAGAAGTAAGTCTCTGAACACTAGATATTTAATTTGTGATTTTGAGCCTAAATCTGTTAATACTACACTTGAAAATGAAGAATGAGTCAGTTCTATGAATGAAGAAATAGAGAAGATTGAGAAGAACAACACATGGATAATAGTACCTAGACCAGATGACAAGAATGTCATTGGTACCAAATAGATATTCATAAACAAGCTGAATAAGAATGGAGAAGTCACAAGGAACAAAGCAAGATTAGTATGCAAGGGGTATGCACAAGAAGAAGGTATTGACTATCGAGAAACCTTTGCACTTGTTGCTAGACTAGAAGGATTAAGAATTCTACTTTCTTATGCTGCCTACAAAGGATTCAAGGTATACCAAATGGATGTCAAATCTGCATTCCTAAATGGAATACTAGAGGAATAGGTATACATTGAACAACCAGAAGGGTTTGTTGATCCTGACAAGAGAAATATGGTTTTTAGAATACACAAAGCCTTGTATGGATTGAAACAAGCACCGAGACCATGGTATGAAAGACTTCACTCATATCTCATAAGTATTGGATTTGTAAGAACAAGTGAAAATGGTAATCTGTATTTAAAAGAAGATACTGATGATAACATTTTGATTGCTGAAATATTTTTTGATGATATATTATTTGGGGTTAATGATATGTTATGCAAATCATTTGATAATGAAATGAGAAAAGAGTTTGAGATGTCAATGTTTGGGGAGATAAAATTCTTTCTTGGTCCATAAATTCTTCAATAGGATGCAGGCATATACACCACACAATCCAAATACATCAAGGAAGTTCTCAAGATATTCAAGATGGAGGACTCCAAGCCAATTGGAACACCTATGGAAACCAGATGCAAGATGAAAAAGGAAGATAAGTCGACCGAGGTAAATTAGACCCTATATAGATCAATGATTGGAAAACTCATGTATGTTGTACATACTAGACCATATATAGCACATACAGTTGGAATAGATGCAAGATTCTCTGCTAATCCCAAGGAATCACACATGACTGCTGTCAAAAGAATTCTAAGATATCTAAAGAATACCAAAGAATATGGATTATGGTATAGGATAGAAGAAAAATTTGAGCTTCAAGTCTATACAGATGTTGATTGGGCTATAAACTTAGATGACAAAAAGAGCACAACCAAAGGAGCATTCTTTATGGCTTACAGACTTGTCACATGGATAAGTAAGAATCAAGGATGCATCTCACAATCTACTGTAGAAGTAGAATATGTGTCTGCTGTTGCAAATTGTTGTAAAATTGCAGGGATTAAACAACTGCTGGAGGGTATGAATATGAAAATTCTTAAACCAGTGATCATCTATTGTGATAATACTAGTGCAATAAACATTTCAAAGAACCCTATCATGCATGCTAAGACTAAGCATATTGCTATCAAGTATCATTACTTAAGGGAGAAAGTGCAAGAAAAACAAGTGATACTAGAATATATGCAATCCAAGGAACAATTAGCAGACATATTCATAAAGCCATTGCCTAAAGATACATTTGAGTACCTGAGAAAGAGACTAGGGGTCCGACCCTTGTCCACTAGTCACTAAGCTGACTAGGAGGATGAATCAACCTACACATAATCAGAAGATCATTCATTTTGATGCAAGAAAAGAGATGGAATGCAAAGATATATCAATACACAACAAGGTATTTAGCTGCACTAAACACCAGAGTTATTGTATTGTTGGTAGAGAGGAAATTCAAGGAATATATTGTATAAAGGAAGAAGGATATAGTTTGGCATCATTGTCAAAGGGAGAGAGCATATCCATATGAAATATCTATCATGTTCATCCAAAGTGAGAGATGACTTAATGCAAAGAAATATATTGTTGTCAAAGGAAAAAGAGATGTGAATAGAATTATCCATCAAGGACAGGAATAGTCAAAAGGAGGGAAAACATTAGAGAAAGATTAAAAGAAACATCCATCTAAGGGAGAGAATTGGAAAAGTTAACATTGCATATCTATCCATAAAAGGGAGAAGAGATTCTACAACAAAGGGAGAGACAGAATCAAAAGTTGCTACATTTATCCAATGAAGAGAATGAAGAATAGAGAAAGTACTCTGCAAGAATCAAATCTAAGCTATATGAGCTTACCGAGAGCCAAATATTTGTGTTGGTTATAGAAGAATAAGTTTGGTAGATATTCATGAACTACAACTAATATGTTTCATATTGTACTAGTAGTATGTAGTATGTTTCCATCAATGCCAAAGGGAGAGATTGGCAAACTATAATTGATTGAATGTTTGAAGATGTTAAGTTGATGATCACCGAGATGCAGAAAGTTAATGCAAGATATTAAATCAGTTAATGTATTATATTGTCATTGATGTAAAATTGATATAATCTGATTGTTCATATACATATTGTCAAAGACTTCAAAGAACCAAAGAGATAAGGGCTATGTTATCAGTAATGCATAAAAATTTAGTATACACCAAGTGACAACAAACACCGATGGACAGTGCACACCGATGGATAGAGAACCCTAAGAAGAGTCATAGTGTAACCCCAGAAAGATATCAGAGCAAGAATTACTAAGAAAAACCAAAGTGATACCTGAGCAGAACTGAAAGACATAGTGTAACCCGAGAAAGATACCCGAGCAAGCATTACTGAGTAGAACCAAAGTGATACCCGAGCATAACTGAAAGTCATAGTGTTACTCGACTGATAGACAAACCTGAAAAATAGAGATGCCTAAGGACAACTAAAGTCAAGACCATGTAAACAAGGAGTTAAACACCAATCAGAACTGAAGTTCATAAATGAAAAAAGACTTAGCTGGCAGGAGCTAAATATGGAGTTAACTGATTGATTACATTGTTTTCATCGACCAGTTAAAAGCTAAAGATAAGATAGAGATTTAAAGCTAGTTTTATTCCATTTATCAAGAAGAAATCTATGGGATAAAACTAAAGCAAGCTTTGAAGCAAGAATGGCGAGATTTGCGGATCACTTCAAGAAAAAGAAAGACAAGGACTTAAAAATGGTGAAATCATGTCTATAAAAGAGACAAGCTAATTCATTATGAAAAGAGAATGCTAAAGAGAATACTGGTGAAGATAAGAAGTCTTCATACATACCTGATCATACAATTTGAATAAAAGAGCTAAAGATTTATGAGGACACCGAGCAACAGAGAGAAAACATCATTCACCGAGCAAAAAGAAGTGGAGCAAAGGAACAAAAGAGAACATTGATCAGAAAGGTATTATGAGCTTACAATAGATCTGAACATCTACAAGATTAAGTTTTATTTATGAACAAATCATATACTATTTTAGTTTAACCATTGATTTAGAAAAGTATCAAAAAGTTTCTCATGAATATTGTTAGTAATAACTGAGAGGGGGGGTGAATCAGTTGCCTCAAAAATATTCCAATAATCAACCCAAAACACTTGGTACCACAATATTAAGCCTCTATTTATCTTCAAACCTATAAGATGAATGCATTCAAATACAATTATCAAATTAATACTTCTCAGAATGCTTTGTTAAACTTTATATTGTATGTTTACCGAATAGCAGTCTATTAATTTACCAAAAAATACTAAATTATCTAGAGTATACTGATCAATCCAAATTAGCTGTGTAATGAAAAACACTAAAGTAATAACTCATAAACACATTGACACATGGAATTTTTAACTTTGGAATCCCTATTAAGGGAAAAACCACTTGGAACCGGTAACCCAAAATTTTCACTCTTTTGAAGTGAGCTCGGTGAAGAGCCAACCCTGTTAAAGGTTACAAACACACTGTTAGGTGTGACCTTGTTAGAGGATTTAAAAGTTTAGTCTGTCACTTGATATCAGGCATCTCTATGCTACCTTCCTTAATCAAATACTCTCTTGGCCTGCCAATAGGTATGTGGCATCTCATGCTATCTTCATGATCAAATTTTTTGATAGTCCTTGGGATGTATCTCAATATAGAAAGGATATTTAAATCCCGCTCAGTTAAGAGAATTTCTGAATCAATGGTTAAACTAAAATAGTATGATTTGTTCACATATACAAATTATACTTGTAGATTTTCAGATCTATTGTAAGCTCATAAAATAATCTGATCAATATATCTCTTTTAATACCTTTGCTCCACTTTACTTCTGCTCAGTGATGTTGTGCTTTGTTGCTCGGTGTCCGCAGAAAACTTTAGCTCTTTCCTCAACTTGATTGATCAGGACCGTATGAAGTTGTTCTTCATAAGTTTCTCTTTAGCATCCTCTTTTTCATTCTTTCACCCTCAATTCATAATGAATTAAATTGTCTCTTTATAGACATGATATCACCATTGTTAGGTTCTTAATTTTTTTGATCTTAGCGTGATCTGCAATCTTAGCCAATCAATTTTAAAGAAAAACTCCTATTTTATCTCGCAGAGATCTTCTTTCCAACTGGACAAAAAAATTTTAAATCCTTTACTTATCTCTGGCTTTATCTTGTCGATGAAAACAATGATAACTACCAGTTAAGTCCATATTTAGCTTTTCCAGCTAGATATTTTATCATTTATGAACTCAAGTTAATTTCGGTGTTTTAACTCTTTGATAGCTTCGGTCAACACTCCAGTTCTCCCTGGGCTTCTCCGTTGGTTTATACTATGATTCTGGTTGTCGGTTATGCTTGTTATTTTGCTTGTTGATTTCTTGCTCGGGCATCACTGTGACTTGACTTTTGGTGATCTCTGTCTGTCAGGTTCCACTGGCTGTCAATGTTTGAAGTCACATAGTGAATTATTGTCTTTTATGCATTACTGAAAGCATAATCTTTGTCTCTCTGATTTTCTAAAGTCTTTGACACTTTGATTATAACCGATTAGATTATATCAAGTTGACATCAATGACGATACAATCTATTAACTGATTTAATGTCTTGCATTATCTTTGGGTATTTCAGTGAACAACTTAACATCTTCAAACATTCAATCAGTTAGATGTCATCAATCTCTCCCTTTGGCATTGATGGCAATATACTACATTATCATACTATACTATTACTAATAAAATATGGAATATAATAGTTTCATCAAGCTTTCCTAATGTAACTATTCCAAATGTCTGGATTTTGGTAAGCTCAAAATAGCTTAGATTTGTTTCTTACAGAATGATTGTCTTCAATCTTAAATCTCTTCATTGGATAGATTTTGCATCTAATGTCTATGTGATATGTGCTCTGCCTTGACTGTTCTTCTTCTTGATAATCTCTTTTTCTTTTGACAACAATATCTCTTTGTATGAACTCTCTCCCTTTTTTACTTCTCTCCCTTAGATGGATATTTCATATGTAATCAATCTCTCTCCCTTTGAATATTGATTAACTCTTCCTTCTGATTCTTAGGAAATTCTCTTTATGGATAATGATATAATATTTTCTGATCAATGAGATAATCTCTCACAAATATCTCCTTCTGATGATAATAAAATAATCTCTCCCTTTTGATCCTTTTGATAATGAAATAATCTCTCCCTTTGACAAAAATTCCAAACAAAAAATCATCTATATCATGTTCCATCCCTTTATATAATATATTCCTTGAATTTCCCTATCCATCAATAATACAATGTCTCTTGTGTTCGGTGCATAATTGTACCTTGTTGTGTACATATTTATTTATTGTTGTTCATCTCAGTATTTGCATCAACATGAATGATCTTTAGATTATGTGTAGGCTAACGCAACCTTCTTGTTAGCTTACAGACCGATAGACAAGAATTGGACCCCTAGTCTATGTCTCAGGTATTCAAATGTATCCTTCGGTAATGGCTTGGTGAATATATCAACTAATTGTTCCTTTGATTGAACATATTCCAGTGTCACCTCCTTTTCTTGCACTTTTTCTCTCAGATAGTGATACTTGATAGCAATATGCTTAGTCTTAGCATGCATGACTGGATTCTTAGAGATGTTAATTGCACCGGTGTTATAACAATAGAGAATTACTGGTTCAAAATAATTCATATTCATACCTTCCAACAACTGTCTGATCCATGCAATATGTGAGAAATTTGTAGTAGTAGCCACATACTCTACTTCTGCAGTAGACTGAGAGATGCATCCTTGCTTCTTGTTGATCCATGTGACAAGTCTGAATAATGGTCCTCCATTTGTGCTCTTTCGGTCATTAATATTTCCAGCCCAATCAACATTTGTATAGACTTGTAGCTCAAATTTTCCTTCTCTTTTATACCATAAGCCATAGTCCTCAGTTTTCTTTAGATATCTCAGAATTCTCTTGACATCACTCATATGTGATTCTTTGGGGTTAGCAAAGAATCTTGCAACTATTCTGATTGCATGTTCTATATCTGGTCTGGTATGAACAACATACATTAGTTTTCCAATCATTGATCTATATAAGGTCTGCTTTACCTCATTGGATTTGTCTTCTTTTGTCAGCTTACATCCGGTAGCCATAGGTGTTCCAACTAGTTTGGAATCTTCCATCTTGAATATCTTCAGACTTCCTTGATGTATTTGGACTGAGTGATATATATGCCTACATCTTGTTGAAGAATTTGTAGACCAAGAAAAAAATTGATCTCCCCAAACATAGACATTTCAAATTCCTTGATCATTTCATTAGAAAAGGATTTGCATAATAATTCATTTCCCTCAAAAATGATATCATCAACAAAAATTTCAGCAATCAGAATCTTACCATCGGTATCTTCTTTTAAGTACAAATTGCTATTTTCACTTGTTCTAACAAATTTTATGCTAATGAGATAGGAGTGAAGTCTTTCATACCATGCTCTAGGTGCTTGTTTTAATCCATACAAGGCTTTATGTAGTCAACATACCATGTTTCTCTTGTCTGGATCAACAAACCCTTCTAGTTGTTCAGTGTATACCTCTTCTTCCAGTATTCCATTTAGGAATGCAAATTTGACATCCATCTGGTATACCTTGAATCCTTTAAATTCAGCATAATAAAGTAAGATTATAACTCCTTCTAGTCTAGAAATGGGTGCAAAGGTTTCTCCATAATCAATACCTTCTTCTTGTGCATATCCTTTGCATACTAACCTTGCTTTGTTTCTAGCGACTTCTCCATTCTCATTCAGCTTGTTTCTGAATATCCATTTGGCATCGATGACATTCTTGTCATATGGTCTTGATACTAGTGTCCATGTATTGTTCTTCTCAATCTATTCTATTTCTTCATTCATAGCACTGACCCATTCTTCATTCTCAAGTGCAGTATTAACAGATTTAGGCTCAAAATCAATAAGCAAACATCTAGTGTTTAGTGACTTACTTCTTGTTCTTGTTTCAGCCTTCTTGTCTCCTATGATTTGATTCTATGGATGATGTCTTCTGACATACTTGGCAAGTTTTGGTTCAGCCCTTTGTTCATCATTCTGATCATCTTCTTAGCCTTCATTCTGATCTCCATTGTTTGGAACATCATCTTGAGGATTCTTCTAATTTTTTATAATTGCAGCCTGATGCTCAGGTGCAATGTTCTATTGTTTGGGAGCGATACACTATTTTTTAGGTAGAGTGTCAGGTTCTGTATAAACAATCTTGTTGTATTCCTCTGGTTCTTGTCTGATTTCCTTATCATTATTTTCTACAAATTCATCTATTTTCGTATTTGCACTTTCAATTATTTTGTTAGATGACTTGTTAAGACATTTATAAGCCTTGCTTTTGGTTGAGTACCCTAGAAAAATACCTTCATCACTTTTGGAATCAAGTTTTACATTTCTATCATCCTTCAAAATATAACATTTACTAACAAAGATTCTAAAGTAACTTACATTAGGTGTATGACCATACCAAAGCTCATAGGGTGTCTTCTTTATGTCCTTCTTCAATACTCTATTTAATGTGTAGATAGCAGTATTGAGAGCTTCCCTTGAGAAGGTTTGAGTGATGCTCTTCTCAATCATCAATGTTCTTGCACAGTCAACAGTTGATATGTTTCTCCTTTCAGCAATTCCATTTTATTGTGGTGTTCTCGGTGCAGAAACCTGTCTTTTAATTCCATGCTCATTGCAATAGTTAGTGAATTCATCTGAAGTAAGTTCCCCTCCTCTATATGACCTTAAGAATTTCAATTTATTTTTGTTGGAATTATATGATGTGCCCAATGAATGAGAGGGAGGGGGGGTGAATCAGGAATCAATAAAACTTAATCCTTTTAATCCATAATTAGATTAGCTTATTTGTTTGCATGCATATAACTTGAAAGTAATGAATAAGATACAACACATAACATAATATTTTGTTACCTAGAAACCTTCCAAAAGAAAGTAAAACTAGGGTGGGGATGATACCCACAAGATTTAGTACTACAATATAAATTTATCCTGTTAAAGCTTACAATGACCACTTCTAATGGTCGGCCTTGTTAGGAGCATAGAAAGGACCGTTAGGTCCACCTTGTTAAAGGATTTAGTATAATACAATAAGTAATGAAACTCTATTAGGAGATTTAAAGAAAGGACTATTAGTTCCACCTTGTTAAAGGATTTTGTTGATCCACCTGTGAGAATGAACCAGTTGATGATCTTCTCTGTGCAACTGTGATTTCTGAATAAGATCCTTTGAAATATAACTGATCACCTGAATGTGATAGATAAGTCTCTATTGTCCTGAACACTTCTTCACTTAACTCAAACTTTCATTCGCATAATCATATAATCTTATAATTATACATTCATACTATATACATATTCTTCATACATATTGGATAGAACAAACTATCTTATGCATATATCTTTATCAAACAAATAAATTTGTAAGTCAGCTTGTAATAAACAAATATACATTTAACAATATATGCAAAGTCGGCTTCAAACTGTCACTCAGTTCAAAAAGACTACTTGGGTGATAAACTATCACTCGGGCGATACTAAACACTCGGGTGATGCTGAACACTCGGGTGACACTGTATACTCGGGTAACTCTGTATACTCGGGTAACACTGAATGACTAAGTGTTTTGACACTAATTGACAATATGTCTTTCCATGAGGTCTACAATCTCCCCCTTTGGCATTAGTGACAAAAACACTTATCATTAAATTTTTTATCTGATATGTCAAAACTCCCCCTTACAAATTGCTTAGGTTTTGACACTTTCTCTGTTGTTCGGGTCTAACTGACTTTGTTTTTGTATTTTTCAAAATTATTAATGTAACATATATCTTCTACACTATTCACTGTACATGTGATATATACAATGATATCTCCCTCTTATATGATGATATTATGATATTTCCCCCTTGTTTTTGACAAGAATGCCAAAAGGAATGTCATCTACAGGGTTATCCTGAAGTAGGATAGAAAATCACTATGTACCTTCAAAATTTGAGATAGAGTGTTGTCCCAATTATCATGTAGCACCTTCAAGATGTGTAATTCCACTTGCAGTTCTGTAGATAGCTCTATCATCAACTCGACAACTGAGAAGTTTTTTTCATGGATGTGAGTTTTAGCATGTGCTATATGTTTCTGCATTCCATCCATATGTGGTAGAAGTTGGCTCTGGATGGTTGTAAGAGATTCTCTGATTCTTGCTTCTTCTCTCAACACTTAAGCCTGTAAATCAGTAAGATACTTTACTTTCATGTAGTGAGCAAAAATGGTGCTCGGGTCAAGTGCTAACTACTTTGCACTTTCCTTCATGTCAGCATCTATCTTTTCTATCTTATTCTTGATTTCCATGGTAAATTTAGAGGAATCACTCAACTTTAAGAATAATTCTACCACATTTTTCACAGTGGTTTCTAGAGTGATGATAATCTGTGTAAGCTGCACTTGGTCAATTGCAATCTTCTTTGCAATGCTCTCTAGAATGTTGTTCTCAAATTTCTTCTCTTCCTTCTCAAGTAACTTCTCATGACCATTCATGTCTATTTTGAACTTGTGGACAATGTCAACAAGTTGGTCCATTATTGAGTCACTTTCATTGACTTCAATCTGCAAAGCATCTACAAATATTCTTTTTACATCTTCAAATACTTTGTTCCTTTGTCTTTCCTTTCTAAGTTTCTACTGTGAGGCCCTTTTCTTCCATAGTTCTCCCAAAATATCCATTTGTTCTACAAATAGGTTGGATAGATCCCAATTAGGAATCACAATCTCTTTATCTAGATCTATCTCATTAGTTATTGTTACCTCTGATTTAGGACTTGGTGAAGGAACAATTTCCTTACCTTTATCTACCTTATCCTTTGTTTTAGTATTCAATCCAATTAGATCATTGACCTTTATATTACCAATTGTTGGATCAATACTAACTGATGAATCAAAAGTAGAAATGTCTACCTTTCCTTTCATTGACTTGGGTGTGCATGCCTTAGTAGTAAGAGGGGCATGTTGCTCGGGCTTTGTCTATTCTGATGTAGATTCTGCAACCTTGTCTTTGCTCAGAGTCACTATACTATGCATGGGAGATTGGGGTAGTGATGCCATTACCTCAAATGCAATCTACTCTGCGTTGGAATCTTCAATAGTCTGTACCTCAGGTAGAGGGTCATCATTTCCTTGTGCTAGAGGGTCTAAACTTGGAAATTCTTCCTTCACATTGCTTTCTGCAATCTCAAATATTGATTTCCACACTAATGTGGCACGTTGAGCTACTTCTTCTATATTCTTGTTCAATATTTGAAATAACCTAAATCTGGGGGTGTGATTATTCTCATATTTGCTTAAGGCTTCTTTCACTTATTTGCCTTTCATTACAGGCATAACCTGCTTCAATGTCTTTTCCCTTATATCTCTTTCAATTTGTACTGCAGTCTTCCAGGGAATAAAGACTGCCTTAAATAAGTCTTCTGTCATATAACTCTTCAATTCAAGAGGGTCATATTTCCACTTTGCCATCTTCTCCACCACTGCTTACTCAATTTTCTTCTTCTCTTCTTCTGTCCTAGAAGCATACTTCAGTGATTTCAAAGAACTCATGGCTCTTCCTTATTTAAGGTCTTTGATCTTTTGATCAAGTGTGGATGTGGGTTTAGTGAAGACCATAGTATATTCTTCATCTTCATCCTCTTCATCACTTAATATAATATTTCTCCTAGATCTTCTCAAGGTGACAACAGGAGTAGTGCCTTTTTCATTATTTTGTTTAGTTGTTGTCTTCCTCTTCTTCTGTGGAGGATTAACATCAATTTCTTCCTTGTTAAATTCAATTTCCTCAATCTCCTCTATTTTAACTATTTCCTCTTTGCTCTTGGATATTGAAGGAGAGTCGAAGGTCTTGTCATACTTCTTCTTTTATATATCAAGTCTCTTTCTTCCTCTCTTCAATATCTTAGGAATCTCACTTTCTAGAGATATCCTGCTCTTAGCTTCCTCATAGGTTCCAAAGTAGGGTGCCTTCAGATTGATAGGTTCATTCACAAGAGCCTATATAATATCTTTAGTGTCCTCGTTATTAACTTCGTATGGAAAGGGTTGTACCCATGCAACCCTAGGCTTTACTGCTTGTATATACACTTTATTACAATCAACTAGAAAATATATTTATGCTTTGTATTTGTCAACTAGTTGTTTGGGAATCCTATATCTACTCTGCATTTTTTGTTTGAAAATTTCAAAGTATCCATCCATGATACTATCAAAATTATCTCCCATCTCAGCTATGAAATCATTAATTTGAAGGATGATTGGTCTATCCTTTTTCCATACTACTATTCCTTTGGAGGGAAAGAACTTCTCAACATAAAATAGTATGCAGATTAGAAGAGAACCAAACTTACATTAATTGGTTTTTGATACTCGGATGATCTCCATGTTCTTTCTCAACTAATTGAGTTATAATTCTACTAGGTCAAATACCAGATTTTTCTTGACAACTTTGTAGGCTAGGTCAAAAGCTTTGCATGCAACACTGTTGGGTCTTCTTGAGCTATATATCTTGTCTGCTATCACATGAATGCCAAATTTCATCTCCATGTCTGTTACTCCATTGAGTCTCATGCTTCTAGCATCCCACTCGGCAAGAGTTAACTCTTCTATTTCATCCTTGTTTAGGGTTTTGGTAGCTTTTGGCTTGTCTAACATAGGGAACCTAGTAACATGGTGAATTATCTACTTAGTGATCTTCACAGGATGATCCATCCATAGTTGCATGTCGTGAACATGACTAAGAACATATCTCATCCACTTTTTCTGGACTTCCCTCGGCATATGCATGATATGTGTCAAACCCTTGGTTTTGAGGTGCTTATGCTCAGGATTTAGTTTCCCGTCTATACATAAATTCTCATATGTTTGATTCATCTCACTAGTTTCAAGCTCTTGTATATTGCTGTGACAGAAGCTGTGAATGTCATTGACCAATAACACTCTCGGAGGGATTGGGGAATGAGCTCCCATCGGGTCTATTTCCTCTGCAACTACCAGATGAAGCTTGAATAGGGGAGAATCAAAGATTGTATTCCTTAATAGAATCTCCAAACCTTTCTTGACCTTGCTACAAGAAGTGGATGCCATAATGCTCGAATGAAATAATCAAACTCCGCTTTCATTCATGAATTCGCACAAAATTTCTAAAGCTATGAATTGACTTGTAAACTGAAAGCATTGTAAACAATAATCTTCACAATCCTTCATATATAATATTTTTTCAACCGTTAGAGTATTTCATTAAATTGTCTGTACATAGTAGCTGGCGTGACTTGGGTGTCTCTCCAAGATTCACTCGGAAGCTTGGGTGAAACTAACTTTCTAGTTATCAACACTGCTCGACTCAGCTCAGGTGAACTAGAGTGATTCAGGTGTAACTAACATTCTGACTTGAGTTGAGCTACATTATGTCCTCATGCATCAATATGTAGATATGGAATGTATTTCTTACCTGGAACTGATGTAGGATGGCTTGTTATTGCACAGTTCAAGTCATATCCTTACTTTCTTATTCTGTAATGATGGATCCGCCCATCTCACTATTTAGGGTGTCATTAGATCCTTCATTTCTTTGATCTAAAGTGTCTGAGGATTTCCTTACCCATTGCTTTCTCACTTGAGCTCTGATTTATGAGACTTTGGTTTTACCATTCTCAAAACCAGTATCAACCTTTTCTCTGTTCATACAGTTCTTGCTCAGATGACTGAGTTGTTTACACACATATCATCTCTTAGTAGGATCTCTTTTTTCTGAAGTGAGTCTTCACACAATTTGCACCAATGTGTCCATATTCACCACAGTGACAACATCTGTACCAAGTGTTGTAATCCCAACCAAAAATTGTCTTGGCTAATTGTTTAGCAGGATTCCAATTCTTAGTTCTGCACTCAGAAGATTTATGACCTTGTTTTTTGCATTTGTAGCATTTTCCTTCAAACTTAGGTTTCTCTTTGCATTCAATTGCTCTATGTCCATGTTTGTTGTAGCTATAGCATTTACCATTAAATTTTGACTTTTCATTGTTCCAACATTTATTTAATGTATGCCCTGTCTTACCACAGTGATTGCATTTAGGTCTATTGTTCCTTTGAGATTTTTGTTGTAAGGATTCACCTTGTTCAGTATATCCTAATCTAGTTTGTCCATGATTTCTGAATTCTATTTCCTGATCCATGCTAGTTTGTGAATTCACCATACTTTCATTTTTTTGCTTTTTAGTATTGAGATCATTCCGCAGTCTTTCATTTTTTTTCCTTAGGTTGACAAATTCTTGTGTTGCATTGTTGAGTTGACTTACCAAATCATCTTGCTGAAGTGATAAGTGCTTGATTTCTTTTTCTTTTTCCTCTAATCTTGTACTCAGCAGTCTTTTATCTTCTTGTGCTATATTTTTGTCATCTTCTGCCTTGTTCTTTAGTTCCATGACTTCACACATTTTGATTGAGTGAACTTCATGTTCTCTTTTCAACTTTCTGACTTCTTCATGTAAATTGAGATTCTTTGCAAGCAATTCTTCAATGGTTGCATCAACTTCTTCTGAGCTTATGTCTTTGCAAAGTTCTTCAATTATTTCTTCTATATAGTTCTTTTCATTCATCTGCACTGCTAATTATTTTCTTCTCTTTAGGGAAAGAGAGAGTTTCCCCTTAAGTTTTATGATCTGATCCATGGCCACTTTAAGATCTATCTTATAATTCTCAATGGCTTTCTCCAGTTTGTATGTTTCCATATCCTCTAATCTTTTCTCAAGCTATAAAACTTCTGATAAGAGAACCACTGCTCTCATACCAATTGTTGGAATTATATGATGTGACTAATGACTAAGAGGGGGTGAATCAGTAATCAATAAAACTTAATCCTTTTAATCCACAGTTAGATTAGCTTATTTGTTTGCATGCATATAACTTGAAATTAAAGAATCAGATACAACACATAACACAATATTTGGTTACCCAGAAACCTTCCAAAAGAAATTAAAATTGGGGTAGGGATGATACCCACAAGATTTAGTGTTGCAGTATAAATTTAGCCTGTTAAAGATTACAATGACCACATCTAATGGTCTGCCCTGTTAGGAGCATAGAAAGGACTGTTAGGTCCACCTTGTTAAAGGATTTAGTACAAAACAATAAGTAATGAAACTCTATTAAGAGATTTAAAGAAATGACTGTTAGGTCCACCTTGTTAAAGGATTTTTCTGATCCACCTGTGAGAATGAACCAGTTGATGATCTTCTCTGTCCAATTGTGATTGTTGAATAAGATCCTTTGAAATATAACTGATCACCTAAATGTGATAGATAAGTCTCTGCTATCCTAAACACTTCTTCACTTAACTCAAACTGACATTTACATAATCATATCATCTTCTGATTATACATTCATACTATATACATATTATTCATACATATTGGATAAAACTGATGACATGTAACTGATTGAATGTTTGATAATGTTAAGTTGAAGATGATGCAAGACATTAAAATGGTTAATGGTTTGTATTGTCATTGATGTCAAATTAATATCATCTGCACGATAAAGTACAAAATGCCAAAGACTTCAGAGAATCAATGGAACAATGATTATGCTTTCAGTAATGCATAAAAGTCAAGTATTCACTAAGTGATAGACAACACCGATGGAGTGCACACCATTGGTAAAGACAGAGAAAAAGTCACAGTGATACTCGATGAGCAGAAGACAATGTTGCCCGATAAAGTAGAATCATAGGTTTCCCGACGAGCAAGATCCAATGATGCCCGACGGACGGAGATCCTGAAGCTAACTGAAGTCACACCGATGGAACTGGCAGTTGTCATCGACGATGAACTGCAGAATTGACCGACGGAATAAAGAGTTCAGAAAATGACAAAATATCTAGCTGGCAGAGCTTAAGGATAGAATTAATTGGTTGTTTTATTTGTTTTATTTGACCACCGTTAAGTAATTGATTTAAAGAAGATTTATACATTTGGAAAGAAGATAACTACGAGATAAATCAGGAGTTAAAGCCGTAAATCAGATTGGCTGGATTGTTTTTCACGCCAAGAATCAAGAATCAAGAGTTAAGGAATATCATGTCTATATAAGAGACAAGCATAATTCATTTCTGAATGCAATTAGATACATGAAAGGGGAGTGAATAGAAAGAAGATGCTGAAGAGAAACTGGTGAAGGTTAAACTTCATCCAGTCCTGATCAATCAAGCTAAGGGAGAGCTAAAGAATTCTGCAGACACTGACAAATAGTGAAGCACAAAATCACAGAGAAAAAAGTGTGGAGCACAAAGGAATTGAATTGATACATTGATCGGAGAGGTATTGTACTTAAATAGATCTAAAAATCTGTAATTCAAGTTGCATTAGAAACAGGTCATTGTGTTTCAGTTTAACCATTGAAGCATTAAGTCTCTTAACCGAGTAGGACTTAACCGTCTTCTATAATTGAGGTATATCCTAACAAATTACCAAAAAGGTTGACTCATGAAAGTAGCATTCGTCTTACCTAAAGCCTATTAACAGTCTAAGAAGGAGGTTGATTCAAGGATGGTAGTAAGATTAGCATAAAGCCTATTGACAGTCTAAGAAGAAGGCTGATTCAAGGATGATACATAGATGCCAGATACTAAGCGACAACCTATGTATAAAAATCCTCTAACAAGGTCACACTTAATAGCGTGTTTGTAACCTTTAATAGGGTTGGCTCCTAACATGGCTCACTTCAGAAGAGTGAAAATTTGGGGTACCAGTCCCAGTGGTTTTTCCCTTAACAGGGTTTCCACATTCAAAATCCATGTGTTATGTGTGTATGGTTTATTACTTTATTGTTTTACATTTCACATATGCATTAATGGATTGATTGGTATACTCTACATATTTACTGAGTATCGGTAAATAAGTTTTACTGCTTATCAGTAATCAAGGAGAATAAGGACAGATAAGGTAAACCAACAGACAGTTAATTATTTCAAAGCATGCATCTTGTAGGGACTTAATAATCTGAGGTGTATTGATTGGTGGATTAAATTTTAAAGGATAAATTTTTGAGGCCACTGATTCACCCNCCACTGATTCCCCCCCCCCCCCCTCTTAGTTATTACTAACAAAAACAAACTATCTTACATATATATCTTTATCTAACAAATAAATTTGTAAGTCGGCTTGTAATAAACAAATAGATATTTAACAATATATGCAAAGTCGACTTCAAACTATCACTTGGGTCCAAAAGACTACTTGGGTGATAAAATGTCACTCAGGCGATACTAAACACTCATGTGATGTTGAACACTCGGGCTACACTATATACCTGGGTAACTCTCTATGCTCAGGTAACACTAAATGACTAAGTGTTTTGACACTAATTGACAACATGTCTTGCCATAAGGTCTACACTTTTCACTTTTTTTTTCTACCATAGCCTTATACCATTTAAACATCTTAAATGCTTCTGATTTATCTTTTAAGGACATGACTGTCATCATTCTAGAATAATCATCAATAAAGAGAACAAAGTACCTATCTCCATAGCAACTCTTTGTCCTCATGGGTCCACATAGATCTGTATGGTCTAATTCTAGAATTGCATTATATGTATGGGTTTTACTCTTGAAACTAGATTTTGTCAGCTTACCTTTTTGACAATTCTTGCACATGATATGCTCAAGCTTAGTCATGCTCGGTAAGCCTCTAACATTCCTTTTGTTTCTTATATTTATCATGTCGTCAAAATTCACATGACACAATATTTTGTGCCACAACCATATGTCTTCGTTTCTAAACATTAAACAAGTGGTGTTAGTGTCATCAAGATAGAAAAGGTTACTTTTTTCTGCTCACCAGTTCCAATCAACCTTCCTAATTCATTGAAGATCTTTGCCTTCTTATTTTCAAATGCCATTTGGTGACCTGTATTATTGAGATATGAAACACTTAACATATTATAATTCAGTCTTTTTACCCATTAAGCATTTTCACATTTGATCAGGTTATTCAACATTATAGTTCCTTTACCTTCAACTAGATAAGGTTTATCATTTCCCAATCTTACTGAACCGCCATTATAGTATTCAAAAGTCTCAAACTTTTTTTTATCACCGGTCATATGGTGAGTGTGGTCACTATCTATGATCCATGCATCATTCTTACTAACTTTAGATATGAGTGCAGTTTCTACATACCTTTCTTCTTCTTCATCTAAATCATTTGTCATGGCTACAAATACCATCTCAATGTCTTCTTCTAATTTGGTGTCAGTATCATTGGCTCTGTTCTCAGCTAGGTAACATGCTTTCTTCCCTTTGTCCTTGTAGTCTTGGGTATCTCTTTTTTCAGATTGACGATTCCTTTGGTAATATTTTTTATCACCTCTCTCAAACTTATTCTCATATGATCTGTTGTTTCCTCTGTCATCTTTTCTTCTGTTTGGACATCTTGCAGAAAAGTGTCCAACCTCTTTACAATTGAAACATACAAGTGGTAATTTACCTGTGTATCTACCTTTTCCACTCTGTAATCTTCTGGCCATTAGTGCTTCAATCTCATGAAGTCCTTGATCCTCATTATCACTTTCACTATCATTTCTAATAGCATGTCTATGCCTTGAATTTCTTATCTTTAAAGAAGATTTGAATGCAAATTATATAGATGGTAAGACACTATTATCAAAGTTATTCATTTCAAATGAAACCAGTCTACCAATCAGACTATGGGGGGGGGGGGGGAATTAGTGGCCTAAAAAATANTTATTCATTTCAAATGAAACCAGTCTACCAATCAGACTATGGGGGGGGGGGGTGAATTAGTGGCCTAAAAAATACTCCAATAATCAACCCAAAACACTTAGTACCACAATATTAAGCCTCTAGTTATCTTTAGTCATATAAGATGAATGCCTTCAAATACAATTATCAAATTACTACTACTCAGAATGCTTTGTTAAAATTTATATTGTATGTTTACTGAATAGCAGTCTGTTAATTTACCGAAAGACAGTAAATTATCTAGAGTATCCTGATCAATCCAAATTAGCTATGTGTAATGCAAAACACTAAAGTAATGACTCATAAACACATTGACACATGGATTTTTAATGTGGAAAACCTGTTAAAGGAAAAACCACTTGGGACCGGTAACCCAAAAATTTCACTCTTCTGAAGTGAGCTCAGTGAAGAGCCAACCCTGTTAAAGGTTACCAATACATTGTTAGGTGTGACCTTGTTAAAGGATTTAAAAGTTTAGTCTGTTACTTGATATCGGGCATCTCTATGCTACTTTCCTTGATCAAAGACTCTCTTGTCCTGTTAATAGGTATCTAACATCTCATGCTATCTTCATGACCAAACTTTTTGATACTCCTTGGGATGTATCTCAATATAGAAAGGATCTTTAAGTCCCGCTCAGTCAAGATACTTTCTGAATCAATGGTTAAACTGAAACAATATGATTTGTTCACATATACAACTTATACTTTTAGATTTTTAGATCTATTGTAATCTCATAAACTAATCTGATCAATATATCTCTTTTAATACCTTTTCTCCACTTTACTTCTTCTCAGTGATGTTGTGCTCTGTTGTTTGGTGTCCGCAGAAAACTTTATCTCTTTCCTCAGCTTGATTGATCAGGACTATATGAAGTTGTTCTTCATCAGTTTCTCTTCAGCATCCTCTTTTTCATTCATTCACCCTCAATTCATAATGAATTAAGCTATCTATTTATAGACATGATATCACCATTGTTAGGTTCCTAATTATCTTGATCTTGGTGTGTTCCGCAATCTTAGCCAATTAGTTTTAAAGAAAAAATCTTTTTTTATCTCACAAAGATCTTCTTGCCAACTGGAAAAAACAGTTTTAAATCCTTTACTTATCTCTTGCTTTATCTTGTCAATGAAAACAATGATAATTACCAGTTAAGTCCATATTTAGCTCTACCAACTAGATATTTTGTCATTTCTGAACTCAAGTTAATTTTGATGTTTTAACTCTTTGATAGCTTCGGTCAACACTCCATTTCTCCTTGGGCTTCTCTGTCATTTTACACTATGATTCTGGCCATCAATTATGCTTATGATTCTACTCATCGGTAATTCTCTTTGCTATTCTTGCTCGACCATCACTGTGACTTGACTTTTGGTGATCTCTATCTGTTGGGTTCCACTGGTCGTCAGTGTTTGAAGTCACATAGTGAATGCTTGTCTTTTATACATTACTGAAAGCATAATCTTTATCTCTTAGATTCTCTGAAGTCTTTGACACTTTGATTATAATCGATTAGATTATATCAATTTGATATCAATGAAAATACAATCCATTAACTGATTTAATGTCTTGCATTATCCTTCTGCATTTCGGTGATCAACTTAACATCTTCAAACACTCAATCAGTTACATGTCATCAGAATATAGCATAGTGAAGTGCCAAATATCAAGTGACAAACTATTATATTTAAATCCTCTAACAAGGTCGCACTTAACAGTGTGTTTGTAACCTTTAAAGGGTTGGCTCTTCACCGAGATCACTTAACAAGAGTGAAAATTTTGGGTTACCGGTCTCAAGTGGTTTTTCCCCTAATAGGGTTTCCATGTTAAAAATCCATATGTAAAATGTGTATATGGTTCATTGCTTTGATGTTTTGCTTTACACATTACTAAAACAAGATTCATTGGTAAACACTAAGTCATTTACTGTATTTTGGTAAAGGTTAAGTAAAGACTAGATTGCTATTCAGTAAAGCTTAAGAAAAATGATAAACAATATACTCTTATTTGATAAGATTATTTAAGGGCATACATCTTGTAGGAATGAAGATAACTAGAGGTTTATATTTATGGTATAAAGTTTTGGGTTGATTTATTGGATTATTTTTTAGGCCACTGATTCACCCCCCCCCCCTCCTCAGTTATTCTAACACTTTATGACTCAGAGTTTGACTCTTTGGGAAAGAGTCTGAAATGCTTAATAAGTTCATCATTTATTCACATTATGGTTATGTTGGCTAAAAAAAAGAATCTAATAATAATGTCAACATAAATTTCATCAGCAAAGAGGCATATCAAGGTGTCAAAATTTCTTGCCACTTTGTAGTTTTGTTGTTGAGATTGTTTTGAGATCAATTCTCTTACTTTCCATGTGTTTTACACTTGACTGGGTTGGATGTATGTGAGAAATGCTTTAGTTAGTGGGATGGTTGGAGCAGAAAGGGCCTATGATTTCACTGACTTGCTTCACGTTGTTGGAACCCTTAATAGAGTTGCAGAAGAAGAATCAAATCCCTAGGGATTCATTTTAATAATTCTCATAAGAAGTAAGAAAGTATCTGGAATAGATTGCACCAAGAAACGATACAAAAATTTAACATATTATAAAAATATGATTCAATATCTACAAATTATAAAATTCTAGAAGCCCATAAGATAGGATTGAAGGATGCACAAGACATTTTATCAACTCTTTGCATGTGACCAAAGAATCCCACACATTCTTCTTGGTGGGTTGAACCATGGATAGAGGACCAAAATTATCCAACATTCCAAGATGTGGATGAAGTAGCTGATGACTCTCCACCAACTCATCCCAACTCTATATTCCAATCTATGTCTTTAGTGGTACACAATCATGGTGAAATGCAAATAATGGAAAGTGAGTGGAGGCATGAATTGGATGAAATTTTAGATTTCGTCGATAAAAATGTAAATAAAACTATAAAACCAGTGGTAGACCTTAATGGTAAGGATATATTCAAAGCTTGCTTAGTTAGTCAGTTGAATGGAAATCTGACGTTGTCCAAAGATAGGTTGACTAAAGAGAGGAATGGGGTCTACTTTAGGTGAGATGAGAGGGCCCCACAAAAGGGTGTTTCAATTACCTTTGGTATTGGATTAGATTGCAGGGTTTTTATTGAGATAAATTAAATAACTCCTACTGAACGTACTACAAGAAAAGGTCATTGTCTAAGTACAAGACAAGGTGTTTTTTGTGGAAATTGGTACATTGGAAGGGTTCAAAGAATACGAAGGAAGAATGGTAACAGGGTGTTTGATTACCATAATGACATTGACCTTTTTGATAGGCTAGAAGACATCTGTTGTATGATGAATGTGGACCTCTGAATTCAACACAAACACAACACAGTCCTTACACAATCGCTGAATTCACAAAGACAAACATGAATTGTTTGCTCTACAAATGTGATTGAAGCGACCTGTTGCCTCCTAATTAGATGTGGATGTTGAAGTTTACCCTTAGAATGAGAGCCAACAACTTGACCATCGCTAACATGGAGGATTTAAGAGTGCAAGAAAATGAGAAAAGCCATTATCTATGAGAAATATGCAACTAGTCTATGAGAAAATGCTCTTAATCTATGAATTGAGAAATGATTAAGCTATGAAAATGAA
>MU226203.1:76247-97104 GCA_018584345.1 Thuja plicata
GGATAATTCATTCAATAATTAAATAACCTTTCAATTCCTTTTATGTATATTAGCCAAAGGGGGTGGAATTGATTTAATTAAAAGTACTTAGGACTTTAGGATTAAATCAATTAATCATAGGGATTTTTAGCTAATAATCATTTGAGAAATTAGGAATTAAATGTAATGTCAGATTTATGCAAATTTGAGTTTTTTGCATTTGAAACTCAGTCAATTAAAGTCAATTGGGAGAAGAATTTGCCTAGTACAATAGGACTTCGAAGATAAGAACATGCACCAAAATTGATTGATTATTAGGTGCCAATTTTGGGGTGTTACAACATCAAGCTTCAATTATGTTGGTACAATAGAATAAAGGGGCAACACCTATACAAGTATGATTTGATAGATCATGCTTTTGTAGAACTTGAATCTGTCATAGAAACAATTAAATTATCTTACAATGCTAGTAATGATACATACAAATTAGAAGAAAGAGATAACAATTTTTTTTTTTCAGATTTTGTTAAAAATTTGAACAATGTGTATTTTCAAAATATTCTACTTCCATCTTCCTTATGTATTCCCATATGTTACATTGTTTACAAATACTTTATATCAAATCAAATATTAGTTTATACTTTTTGGCATCATGTGCAATGAATAGTTTGCATGGTGAATCTTTGGGATAACTCAACCAATTTGTTGCTACCTACTTTGTGCCTACTTCTTAGTGTAAGTTTCTTTCATCGACCATTCATATTTTGTAGTGAAATGAAGTTGGAGAAAAGATAAAATATGTTCTAAGTGAAATTTTAATACAAATTTGGGTCTCACATGGTGATCCAAATGTGCAGGTACATGGGTTGAGGAAAAGTCATATGTCATTGATGATGTCAATGGGGCTTCAAAACCAAATCTAAAGGTGCTAGAAGGTCATCTATCGAACAACTTGGCACCGTGGAAGATGGATAACTTGTCCACAACTTGCCTTTCTCAACACTATTGATTCTACTGCACAAATGTTAATGGTGCGCACTATAAAATTTATATTTGCATGTATTTAAAATCAGGGAAATCCCCTCTTTGAACTTGAATGAGACTTTATATTTGCATGTACATAAAATCAGGGCAATGCCCTCTATGTATTTAAAATAAGGGAAATGCACATTACAAGTTCATTGTTGGTTTTAAATTGTTAAAGGTAGATGTGAACTTGTTGTTGAAAGTCAATACTTCATTACAAATAATCACACTACAGAAAGTAAACAACTTCTCAAATGTTTCTTGATGTTTAAGTTACTATGACAGTAAACAATTTCTTCATAAGATAATTTAAGATAGCATTCAAATATTGGAAATGAATATCATAGAGAACTGATTCAGAAAGAAGATTTTCCACATCTCAATAAGAGATAAAAGTATTAAAAGTCTCATATTAACTGATATCTTGATTATTATAATTGATTCCCTCTTATCACAACCTTGGTTTCTCCTTTATAGAAAAAGAGGAGAAGCGACAAGCTTCAGGTTGTTACATATTGTGAATTTTCATAACTAAAACATGTAAACCAAAATAAAACATTACTAAATTGTAACGAATTGATTTAAGGAACATGAGGGTAATTATTGCACGTTGGGGGACTATACGGTGGAACAGAGCCTTCAATTCTCAGAGATTTCTCAATCTCTAGCTTCTTCTTTTATGTCCCCAAATACTCTTCTTCCCATTGAATTACTTCTATATGTCATGGCTATCTAAAATGCAGGATGATAGGCATGTTTCTCAAATGATCCTTCCATCTTTTCCCTATCGATGTTCTTACTTCTACAATAATGTTTTTGAAAACATTATCCAGAGTAACGATTCTATCATGGAACATATTGAAACATTTAACATTGATGTCCTCTTCCTCTACCATATGGGCAATAATATTTGGCACCATTTGTTTATATTCAAGTTTCCAATTATCAAACGATAGCATACTACCATCTTTGTCAATTATCTCTGGAATAGTCGAATGTTTAATTGTAAGGAAAGTGTAAATTTTTCTCGTGATCCTTTTCTCCTCCTCATTCATGTATCTTAATTATTCAATCATTTTTTCATTTTCTCCAATCTTGTTGGGAGCATCCAATTCCCTTTGAGTGACTTTGTACAAAGTAGTAAAAGTGATATGTTATGCCCCGCATCCCCGTCCCTACATTTTGTGTGCAAAATGTTGGGTCCCCTTTTTTTTTTCTTTCTACTTTTGTCTCTAGCCTTGTCTTTTCCCTTTGTTTTCTTTGTTTTCCTTCTCCGGGGTTTTCTTCCCCATGGTGTTGTCTTCATTTTTGTTTTTGTTGTCTCTCGTGTCTTCGGGACCCGGTCCCGGAGTTGGTCATCCTTTGTCAGGAGTCGGATTCTGGACTCCGAGATTTTGTGCCACAATGTCTTCTTTTCTTAAAATGGTATGGTTGCGTGAAATCCCTGGGCCCAGAGTCTGGAGGTCTGTCTACCCAGATTTTGCGCAAGGAAAGGTAATTTTCTTTTACCGCAGGTATAAATAGAAATTACCTGTCATTTTCACAATTATTGCGATTAAAACACTTAAGCAATCTGAGCGATTTTTCAGCAATTTAGCGATAATCCAGTGCGAGCCATTCCAAGTTGTTCTGAGCAATTGTGAATGGTTTGTGGTGATCGTCTGATGGTAGAAGCTGTTGCAGAGAATTCGCGGTGAATTATTTTCCTTTCCCTTCTTCATTTTCAGGTTGGTGCCCTCTTTCCTCTCGGCTTTCCTATTTGTTGGTTTTGTGTTGTCTTTCCTTTCGGTTTTGTCCTGCGTTTCTTTCTGGTTCGCTGCCCGTTGGTGGGTCAGCTTTGCCCGAGGGTTGCTCGCCCTCTATGTAGATGTAGTTTAGTCTGTAAAATAATGTGAAAGTTGTAAATGTTTTGTACATTCTCTGGTTTTGTAAATGGTCGCCATGCATCTTGTATATTTGTATATTTTGTAAAAATTGATGTATATCCTTCCATTCTGCATGTATATACCCTTCGGCTCTATGTATATAGTGTATATTCCATGTATATCCATTGGTATTCTATCAAGCTCGCCATGCTATATTCATTTTTGGTTCTTAATTTGTGAGCTCGCTCTGTGCAGAATACCGCCTGGGTGAAACTCGACCCTCGACTGGTTTTAGTCAGGTGGTTTTCTCTCTTCTCCATAAAAAAGCCTTCCATTCATGTATGTCCCATGCGTGCATTTAAATTTTTCCAAGTGGCCTTCACTTTTTGCACATTCGGAATAGTTGGCTTCACCGCCGTCACCATAACTTCTATTTATTGCATGCCCACGTGGCGTCTACGTGAGTCCGACAGATCACTTTTTGTGCACACCTTCCAACGGTTAGTTCCCTGGACTTTGGGTCTCTTGCCATCACCCAACCCACATCTTGCATTTACTAAGTGTGATGAGACCCCCGGATCTGGGTATTAGTTAAATTTCTAAGTTTGCAAAATATATATGTACTTTCCAGGATTTTTGAACTAAGCTAACTTTTCAGGGGAAGTGAGCGCCACGGTGATAAGATCTCCAAACCCCAGAGTCTTTAATTATCTATATGTTCTGACGGTCTCCTTGCCTTGCAGGTTTCCAGAGAAACATACTTTCAACATGTCTGAAGCTTCCGCATCTTCACCACCCAGGAGTCTGAAACTTCCTTCTACGGCAGTTACCAGAGTAGCTGTTAGGTCCAAAATGGAGAAGGCTCTAGAAAAGCTACCCATCAGCATGAAGTACGTAAGGGACAGCGCCATCATGGGCTCAAAGGTTGAGTCCAAAGTTTAGCTCATCACTGACACCAGCGTCGGGACCTGGTCTGAGATGCAGGCCTTGGTAAAAATGATGTACATTCAACGAAAATCTGGAGATCCATTGACCATTAATATCAGACTCTGGGATCCTTAAGGTATCTTGCTTCCCATGCTTGGTGCAGTCATCGGAGCTTATTCTCACACTTGCAGCTCACTACAACACATCTATCCAGGCTGTTATGCTCGCAGCCCCAGAGCCAACAAGGTATCCTACCCCCATGGTGTCCCTCGACCCTGATACCTTCCAGATGGGCTTGGGAATCCCTCAATTTGACAGGCCAACTATGGTCACTAGATCAGATGCCTTGGCACAATTTAAACAGTTGGAGGAAGCAGCCCGTATATATATGAACAATCATTGGCTCAAGGTCTTGAAGAGAGACCCCAAGAGGATGAAGGTAGAAATCCCCAGGTCTAAATTCAAAGAAAGCATCTAGATGGGAATGATAGCATTATGCCGGGTCTTCGGGCAACAGCTCGCCCAAGAATTCTTCAGGTGGATGTATTCCTTCTTACTTGATATTAGCACAGGCGCGAAACATTTTGATTGGGCCGCTATAATTTCTAACCACGTGGACTCCCAATTTCTTCAGATAGTCCAGAAGAAGAAGTTTTATATGACTTCTTATGTTCTTTGGGCCCTGGCACAATAGCGACCCCACACCAATGGGTTACTCACTCACAGCATACTCGGGATAGCTCCCAGACAAAAGGCCCCTTGGGATAATTTCCCATAGATTCAATGGGAGGCCAGTTTTCCTAGTTTTTGTCAAGTAAACGACGCCTTCGTTTACTACAACCTGCTCACGCCCACCCGGGATGTAGGATACCGCCTATCTATAGAGGCGATGAATTTAGTCTAGAGTTACGGCCATTACTATATACAATTTCAATAGCATACATACGTAAGGGTAACTGGCTTCTCCGGGAAACCCTACTTGTTGCCCAAACACTGTGGGGACAAGATAATCCTCCTAGAGTATTGTAGGAAAATCCTAGAGTTGCACACACTTTTTGGCCTAAAGAAGGTGACAAACATCCCATTCCCAATCACTTGTGGGAATTATTCATGCAGTCTGGCCGCCACCAAAGAAGAAGATAATGAGCTTAAAAGCTATAACTTGGCAGAATTCTACCTGGAACGGAAACATTTTGATCCACACGGTAAGATTGCAACAACACTTCCTCGGGCATCAGAGCCCCATCAATACCACATGGAAGATTTCTGGGAAGACTGCCAAGATGACGTGGAAGTCTGGGGCCGGCACTATGTCAGGATGACTGCTGGGATGATGCAAAGATTGAAGCTCCAAAGATTTTTGGAGGACTTCTCAGATGCCGACTCCACAGTAGATCCCCAGTACAAAGCAAAGGGGATCGATAAATTGGCCCTCCCACCAGTAGACTGAGATGCCTAGGAGGGACCCAATATTGAAGAGTTCACCTGCAACATGGTCAAATGAAGCCACGCCTATTTTAAGAAGGTATGCCCTGGGAGTGTCCGCCGGGCTACCTAGCCGATACCAAAGTTAACCCCAGGGGCCAGGACTTCTTCATAGGGAGGAGATAAGGGGAAAGGAATAATGGAAACTCTGACTGTGCAAGAAATATCCATAAAAGAACAAATAAAGTAATCAGTGGCAGCCTGCCAATAAATGAAGGAGAAGTTAATCACACGGTTGGCTACTCTGGTACTTATGACCAAACCAATTCGTCCTCCCTCCTCCCCTTCACTAACAGCTTTGATGGTCAAGGCAACACAGGTAGACCCAGAAGAGCAAGTAGCACTAAGGGATGTGGGGCCACCCTTAGTCACTAGGAGAAAGAAGAGGCTCAACCAAAAGCCCAAGGCAGAGCCGAAACTAGGGATGCCTCAGATCCCACAAGTTGAGATCCTTTCCTTTGACTCCCCAGAACCGGAGAGAGAACCAGAGCCTGCTGATGTCCCAGCCAATCCTCCCCCCACAGGATGAATTTGATGATGTTTTTGCAACCGACGAGTTTGGGAATTTATAGGAGGACATTGAACAAGCAGAGGCTGAAGTCCCAACATAGGAAGAGGCTCTAGAACAAGAACCTGCATAGGAGCAGGAAGAACAGAAGGAGAAAGAAAAGGAGACAGAACAAGAAATTGCCTCTAAGGTACCGGAGATACAGAACACGGGAGTGGCCCAACAAAGTGAACGAATGGCATCCGCTGGGGGAACCGGACCTTCAGGAGCAACCGTAACCCCTGCCGTCGTATTCCAAACACCACTCCCCGAAATGACATTTGGGCAGGTAATCACCGTGGCCCAAACACTAAACCTTGGCCCGATTCCTTCCCCATTGCTGAAAGACATACCAGTCGAAGAGAAAATTCTAGCAACAAAGGCTGAACAAGAAGAGAAACAACAAGAAGAAGAAACCCCCGGGGCAGCCGATGAAGACCAAGACATGGTCGAAAATATAGATGACAACGTAGAAGAGACAAATGTCACCGGGGGAAATATTGCTGATGAATCAAAGGATGCGGGCAGGGAACCGGGAAAAACCCATACCACCAAAGAAGAACAACAGCAGGATGTTAGGGAGGAACCCAAGGAATAAGCTTTAGCTAATAAGCCACCCCTGCCACCATAGTGGTTGCTGGAAACCAAGAAGATAAAATCCCTGCCAACTCCCAGAGCTCATCTCTCCTTGGCCGAGATGATGGCTCAGGCCCAAGACCTACCAAAGGCCAAGAAAGCCCGGACGGTTCATACTCTTCGAACCGGGCTGAGCGGAGAAATAGTTGTAGTAGTAGCAACACCTCCCCTAGATGCTGACAAGGCAACCATTGATTCCAAAGATTACAATATCATAAAGATATCACTGGGGAAGAGGGGAAAACAGGGCGAGGTGGACCTGTTAAAAGAGGCAGCTAAGGCAGTGGAGGCCCATTATGAAAAAGAGGCCCAAAGGCTCAAGGTAGAAAAGGAAAAAACTACAAACCTCATGGGCTTGCTAACTAAGCTAGCCTGGCCAATCAGTGCCATTCCTCCAGAGGCCTCCACATCTGATGCGCCACTACCACAGAGTGACATAGACTCCCTGCGAGCAATGAAGAAGAAGGCCCAAGCGGTCGATGAGTGGGTCTTTCTGCAGATAGAAAACACCCGGCACTTCCTGGTATCCACCCTCCCAGACTTGTATACGGCTCGCCATGTTCTGCATAAGGTAGAAACTATTATCAACATATGGGAGGATGACATAGAAAATTATGAAGCATGGAAGGTAGAATTTGAGGAACTCCTCGGCCTTGGGGAGGAAATGGTCTCTGAGTCTGGGATTCTGGGGGAGGAATCATTTGATTTTGTGAGGACCCAACACTCCAGACTTGACCTCACATTGGAGGTGCTCAAGCAACTGGTAGGGACTCTACACGAGAAAGTCAACTTGGTCTAGTATTCTTCAAATTTGTATAAGGCTTTTGTCACAAAGGTCTCCGGAGCTGACCCGTTCAGCACTGACACATGCACGCCAGAGGAATACATTTTGGGGAAGTTTGA
Source organism: Thuja plicata (assembly GCA_018584345.1). NCBI lineage: Eukaryota > Viridiplantae > Streptophyta > Pinopsida > Cupressales > Cupressaceae > Thuja > Thuja plicata. The sequence goes on from MU226203.1 coordinate 83,616, forward strand.
TGAATCAACAGAGTCAAGATATCAATCCCCAGAGGGAGTAGATGGAACTCAAATGGCGAGATTGACTCGCATGATCCTTAGTGGTCATGATGCGGCAAAAATGACCGATGAATTCAAGAAGAATGTTCCAGAGTTAGGAGAACAGATTGAGGTGGCCAAGTACCGGCGGTCCAGCCTCAAAGAGATTGATGAGGATGGAATCTCCCGCCTCCTCCAAAATTTCAACGAAAACAAGCAACAATAAATTTTCTCCAGGGTCAAAGAAAACCTAAGTATCTGTGTATTCTTTATTCTTTTGGAATGTAAGTTCCCGGATCCCAGAGTCCCGGATCCTACATAATTTTTTGTATTCTTTCAGTGATCTGCATCCCGGTCCCCAAGGCCGATCGGTCACTTTCAAGAAGTTAATAAAGGTTGTCGAAGGTTGTTAGAGGGCAGATAGCTACATCAAGGCACGTCGGATCAACAATGGGCTTTCTGACAAATGATCTTCTCGAGGTGCTGCTTCAGACATACACTTGGCATATTGGAGACAGGGCACCGTATTTCCCACTTATGAGGCTGTAGCATCGATCCCTGGGGGATCAGATTTCTTCCCTTTCTTTCTCAGCTCTCTTCTTGAGGCTGATTCTTCCACTCCATCTTCTTGTCTTATTCTTCTGACTTGTCAGGCCCATTCCGTCTCAAGGCCTTTTGTAGGGTGGTGCAAGTAGTACTGGCCATCGGATAATATATTCTATTGTATAGTATAATGTAAATTAGGGTTAGGGTTAGATGTAAATCTGTATAAATAGAAAGTCTGGCCCTTTTCCAAGGGTCGGTGAAATAGATGATTTTACAGTCCATAGTAATAGAGAAGCAATATTTTCATTTCAGATGCAGAGCTCAATGCTCCTTGGTCTTTAAGCTTTCAATAGTTAGATGCTCCCTTGGGGCCACCATTGTACCACGCACCAGTGCTTGCTGGAAGGAATGTTAATGAAGAAGAGATGGTTCTTGCAATGATGTTGTTGGCACTTTGTCTTCTACGTTAATGGTATTTTATGTTTAATGTTCTTCATGTCTTCTGCTCTGATACTTAAAGTAGATTAACGACCTCCTTTCCCTTGCTACTGATCGAATATCAACTGATGGTTGTGTATTTCTTTGGTATTTAGTGTAGTATATCAGAGCATTATTGATGTATTGAACATTTTAAGCATAACTATAAGTAGATGAAATACTTCTGACCCTGCAGGATCTTTTTTCAATTTATTTGTTAAGTGTAAAAATGCTTGGAGAAACCCCACCTTCCTGAATCCCTGGAGAGAACGAGTTGAAGAAACCAGCTATCCCCCTCAAAAAGTCACATCTCCCAACCAAGCCCCGCACCGTCGAGACCTGACATTCAGGTGCTTGGAGGCCCAGGGAATCTCATTTCCCCAGATAACCTTTACAGGCGGAGTTGGCTGGTACCCCGGTACCCGGTGACAACCTATGACTACTGGCGGACCCGGCCACCAAAGTCCCATCAACATGATATAATGTGGTTGTCACTATTTCACCAATTTCTCCAGCTTGGGTTTATCTTTAAAAAATGTCTTCTATTTATCCAAGAAGATGGTGTATCCTTGGTAGACATTGTCATACTTGCTCATAATCAATTCTGTTCTATGAAGCAATATTTGTTCAAAAGTGTTGAGGACCATTTAAGGAACCTCCCGTGAAAGCTTTTCGTTTGCATCCTTTAACTTCATGATTTCATTTTCATATTTACCCTTTTCCTCATCCCACTTCTCAGTAATTATGGCATTTTCAACTGGTTGTGATGGGGCATTCTTGTGTAAAATAATGGCCTTAATTTGATTTTCCTCAAAGTTTTTGAATTTTTCCTTTAAAAAAGTATTTTCCATATACATCTTATTTATAACAGATTTTAGCTCAACCTCCCTCTTCTCCAATTCACTCATACACTACTCCATATGTTTCACTTGGTCCTGTGTAAACATGCCCTGATGCATGAGTGATGTGGCTACTGCTAAAGGGGAAGCATTTTGCATAGTTTTCAATATGGTTGTGCTATATTTTCCTTTTGCCATATCCAATAACTTAGGTTTCAGAGGGCCCTTTAATTGACCAAGATGTAATTATTTCTATTTTAGGGTCATACCCTGACCCAGTCACCCCTTCATCAGAGTTAAACTCTTCCACAAGCATGTGGTTCTCATGTTTTCTTATTTGGTCGAGTAAGAATACTTGTTTCAAAGTCAATCTGAGAACAATTGACATATCACTTTTCATAACAATCTCCTTGGCCTCAATAGGAGTATCATTAATCTCATCGAACCTCAACCCCTTAAAATTTTGAGCTATAAATTCATCATGCTTTGACACTTCAAGGCCCATGAGGTTGACTTTTTTTCTTTCCTCAAATTATTTCTTCTTCATCTTAAGCCAAAAATCCTTAAATTCCGGAGAATTAATAAAGTTTTCTTCTTCCAAAAACCTTAGAGACATTACCTCTCTCTCTCTCTCTCTCTCTCTCTCTCTCTCTCTCTCTCTCTCTCTCTCTCTCCTCNTCCCTCTCTCTCTCTCTCTCTCTCTCTCTCTCTCTCTCTCTCTCTCTCTCTCTCTCTCATCAGTGCAATCAATAGGTTGTGTTTCTTTGGGGAGATGGGCCTCATGGCCATGAATCTCTTCCCGGTATACATGTGGTGGAGACATGGGTTTGTCTTCTTCTGATTATTCATAGTCCTTCAGTGCATTAAATGCACTGATCACATCATTTGTATCTCCACCCCTTCTAATTCTTCATGATGCACTGAGAGTACATGGGTCTCCTTCTATTTTTTCTTTGGAGGATAAGTTGGTGTGGATCCTGACTCAAGAACATCCTGGATAAAAACCCCCTTGGGATTTTCAGGTTGGGCCTGATTTTCTTCTGGAATATCATTTATAGAATTTCTATACAATTTCTCAAAATTGTCTAAACACAACTCCATTCTCATCACTGGATTTATCTATTTATTGAAGAATTTAGGTAGTCCTTTCTTCATACTATCCTCATTAATTTATAAATAATATTCCACTTTTGTCTTCATTGTGTAGCTTCTTCGAGTGTGAGACAATTTTTTATTACATCCGCACGAGAACACCATTGGTGTGTAATAGGTTTGACCATATAATTAATGAGACCCATAGGGTCACATTGTTAATATTATGACAATGAAAAACTAAGAGGGGGGGTGTGAATTAGTTGTTACCAAAACCCTAAAACACAAATACATCTAACTTGTGTACCCTTAAATATGTTTTGAATAAATAGAGTATAAAACATGCATGCATAAACAAATCAAAAATACATCCACACAAGTTGACACAACATTTATATCGTGGAAACTCTGTCAGGGGAAAAACCACGGTGGGGTTGATTACCCACAATAAGAGAATACCTTGTTAGAAGTATAACCTTATTACAATGTATGGGGAATGCACATGTATTCAGGTTCACTGCCTAGAGATCACTGCTCAAATAAAAATCCTCAAGCTACAACCCTGAGGAAGGCTCACTACCTTACAATCTGATCAGTACAATGATCTATACAAACTTTGTGAATTGTGTAAGTGACATCTACCGTATGTCTGATACAACTCCAATGTAGCAAAATGTTGTTTAAACCCTTGTTGAAACACTTCTGATTATCACTGAATCAGGCTCTCCCTCTTCTAGCTACCTCTAGCATTCACATCCACGATTCACACCTTGAATTTTCTCTAATTCCTCATTTTATACCAAGAACTAGGTCAACAAAACCTAATTCACCATCTCTTCAATCAATGCGCAAAATCTCTTGATTCAAACCTATCTTTGACCACCAAATCATAGCCATGACCTATACTTACCACCTCAAGATCATAAATATTCCATATTTCATGATTTATCACTTGCGCAACATGATTTAACAACTAAGTCGGCCAAGAACATGAATAATAATAAATATATTATTATTAACTGAAAGCTCCACCAATCTGATCCATGTGTATCACCAACTCATAAATCACATACTTCAAGAACACCCTATAGAATCATTAAATACACTCAATAATTCAAATCCATCGCAACCATTGGATTTGCCAACTCTTTTCCACCAACCTTCAAGAACACTATCATCAAGCCCTTGAGACAATAAGATTATGCCTTGTGGAACTCTATAGTAGAAAAAATATGAGTTGAAGACACATGAGTATGTCCCCAACGCACTCCTAGGTTCACTCCATAAAATTCTAACTCTATTAAGCACACCGAACCTCTTTATGTCTTCCTGTTAACAGAGTTTGTCACCCTATCTGTCAATCAATTTATGTAACCTGGTTACTTAAATAAATCATCATGAAACCTTTTGTAACTTTGGGTGAACATAGTAAACACCTTCAACATGCTTCCTCTACATTTGCAACTTCATCTCAACAATATACGCTTCTCACCAGACCTTTTACCATTCTGCACCACTGGCTAACTTGTAATAGTTACGTTAACATTAAGCAAATAAATCTTCTGATTACTTCCTATGATCAATCCTTCTACTATGTTGACATCAATGCCAACACAACCATCATCCAAATTTTCCAATATGCCAACAACATACCCTCTCTTCATCTGATGGAAAGCTATAATTCTCTTTCAATAAGACTTGTAACCTTTCTATCACATTAGAGCCAATTGAATATCCTACAATTTTGGAAACATGAGGTAAGAATGTCCCTTTTATCCTTTGATCCATTATTTCCTTTTAAAGGCATAACATCTACCACATAAATTCTAAGAATGCAAGTAATAGTATGAGTACAAATAATGGTAATTTGTGGGGAGCCTGAGGGCATCCATATACCCTAGTAATAGTATGAGGGCCCTTGCAAAACCAGTCAACAAAGTTATGAGTGTGCCCCTTCTTTGGATCATGGGCAAGTGGCCTCAATACCTTTCTTATTGAATGGTAATCCTTCAAATAAGCAGCCTAGGCCCCTAAGAATAGGAGCAACAAAAGATTCTCTAAAGACTTTGTAATTGCAATCCCTACTTTTTTTGTCCCACAAAATACACCATTGTTGTATGGGTATCCTTCCTCCTTTCTCATCTGTTGTTGTCAATTGTAGACTACATCTAAGAGTTTCCCAGTTTTGGAAGAGTACTAGATAACACAATAGAGAATAATGTTTAAATTCCTTCTTTTCATTTCACCATCTCAATTGATTGTGGATTAACCTCTCCACTTTAGTAGCAATGTCGAACCACAAATTAATTTCAGGATTTTGAATCCTCATAGACATAAGGAGGAGGTATGTAGATACTTTCTCCTTAGAGGTGTCATCTAATTCCTGACTCTAGCCATAATAAGTTCTCTGAAAAAAATAAGATGAAATCTTTGACTCAGAGCTGATCTTTCTCTATAATTTGGACAATTATATTATTTTCTCCTCTCTTCTTAAAATAGGAAAATTCATTTGCTTTGAAATTTTTCACCAGTCTTTTATACTCTATTTCAAATTATTTTTTATCAATCCTAGTTAGGGATTGCTTGTTTAACTGAAAACAATCAATAATAATTGACCTGGTTATAACACTCTAGGTACCCCACTCATGGACAATTATATTATTTTCTCCTCTCTTCTTAAAATAGGAAAATTCATTTTCTTTGAAATTTTTCACCAGTCTTTTATACTCTATTTCAAATTATTTTTTATCAATCCTAGTTAGGGATTGCTTGTTTAACTGAAAATAATCAATAATAATTGACCTGGTTATAACACTCTAGGTACCCCACTCATGACCCTAACTGTTGTGGTTTCTAGGAAATAATGGTCTACTAGTGCCTAGATCAACTTTGTGTCTATAAAGACATTTGGAAAAATGATTATAGCCAAATCCAAATTCCATGGATTTGATACGGGAACCTTTCCATCTTTGTCCTTATAGAAATACCAAAAAACATTTCTACCGCAGATAAGAATATTGGCATCCCTACATGCACCTAATTTATCTATAAAAATAGTTTTGGAACTTCTATCTTGAGATCCAGCTAAAGCATCTAACATGGTCTTCTATACAAGCCTTTTCACATGCTCTATTTCCTTAACATTACTTCCTGAACTTTCAGTTGTTTCCTTTTTCTTAGGCATTTAAAGAACTAAAATTTAGCTTTGGAATTGAGTACTTACATGTAATTTGCAAAATTCAGGCTACCCTCATTAAAAAGATTTTCTCATCACTTCACCACCTTATAATAGAATTGGTTTTCAAAATATCTCATATAAATATCCACATCCTGTCTCATTTAATTCTTTCATGCGAAATTAATTGCCCAATTGCTTCTAAAAATTTGAGCTCGACTAGTCACTTCTACCTTTATTCATTATTTTCGCCAATTCACAATAGTATGTCTAGGCTTATTTTTATCATGGCGAAAATAGAGATTGGTGCTATGCTATGAATTTATGTCATTGAATTACACCTTATCCCTTTTACCTTTTGTCTTTCCTCAACGATTTGGCGATGTATCACCATTTCGTGAATGTCTTTCCTTCTCCATACATAGGGTTCCATGAAACAATGGTCACCCTTAAAGTCTTGTCACCAATTCACCACTCCTTTATCTATGTCTGATTTACTATTTCACGAAGTAGAGAATTAGGTGGGATCCTCTTTTCCATCACTTATGTGCTATGATCGTGGTTTTGCCAGACCTATCATTTCTCGAGACATAGAACTTAGGGCCCGTTTGGTTCCTGGTATTAACTTGGAATAGTCATTATTTAATGTGAGAATAAAGTAATTCACCATTTGTAGCCATTTTTTGAATTCCCGAATTAGAAATTAATCCCCATTTTTGGGCCAATGCTTGCATTAATTAATTCGAAAAAAACTTGGAATTCATTTTTTATTCCAGAATAAGCTATTCATGGATTCGAAATTACAACAAAATGTATAAGTTGTCAGGTTCGTGCATGAACGGTTCTTTAGGTTTTGTGGGAAAATTATTATTATTATTATTTTATTATACTTTATTTTGTTTTTTAAAATTTTTTTTAAAAATTTTTTAATCTTTTTTTTTAAAAGTTAATAATTCAAAAATTAAAATTTGAACTGATAAAAAAAAAATTTAAAATTTGTAAGATAATAATTTTTTTTTATAATCTTATTTTTTTAAGTTAATAATACATATTTTAATTTAAAAATATATAAGTAAAAAATACATATATTTTTTAATTAAAAAACCAACAACAAAAATGATAAGTTCAAAAATTAAAATTTGTAAGAAAATATTATTTTTTATAATTATAATTTTTTAATAAGTTAAAAATACATATTGTTTATATTAATTAAAAAAATGAAAAAATAATCCTTATTCCAATTCCACATTATGGGATCCAAATATAGAATAGATTAATTTCCAGTCATCTTCTAGGTGCACCAAACAGGTCCAACCTTATTCCAGCTTTCATTTTCAGGATTAATTAATCTGAAAATAGGTCTATCTGGATAAATTAATTACATGCACCAAATGGGCCCTTAGCGAAATAGCGAAGAACATTTATCATTTGTTTCCTCATACTTGGACCCATCAAAACAAGACATGTGAACACTTCCTAGAGGCAAGTGGGACCAGATAGATTTCTTTCACCACTTCTTGTTTCCTTATCCTTGTTAGCAGTCTGCACTCCATGAAATGACGATGAGCTCTTATCTTTTCGTTGTTTCACAACACCTCTTCTTTACTAATAACACACCTTTCACAAAATAGCGAAAAGTCTGCTTTTGATGACTATTTCACATGTATTGGGTTTTAAGTAAAGTGTATTCTTTGCGGATTAGCGATACTATCATTATTTCACAATCTTGGTTAGTTTAACATACTAAGACTTGGGTGAAATGGCAAAATGAGTAAGAATCACTAACTTTATTTAGACAAAACTTATTTGTGAGTTATGGGAGGTCAATGTTATATCCTTCTTCTACAGAATGGAGATACATTCATTGTTTCATGAATATTTGGATATAGTGAAAAATGTATCCTACGAAATAGCAACGACTTCTCCATTTCATGACTCTTTAGTCAAAATGTGATATGCATCTCGTGAAATAGTAAAATTGGATTTTTTCAAAGGCATTATTAAGGATATGACATTATTAAGAGTCATAGGCGTTTCACATGAGTTGTATGGGATCTTTTTGGTTTATAGAACCTATTGAATTTTAAGTTTAAACATACTGGATAGAAAATACATTAGTTATAACAAAATCTCTAGGTTTTTTCTTAAATCCTAGCCAACTTTTTATCATAAGATAAGATAGAAATATAAAGGGGTATGAAAAATGCTAAAGAAAAAGTTGATATATATAATATTTGGCCAAAAATAAGGGGGTTTTTAATTCATGCTATGCATTGGGAGGGGGTGACAAGAAAGGAGTATATGGCAATATTTTTTCAAAATAGGGGGATTGTTTCGTATGCCAAAAACACACATGATATTACCCAGGTTCACTAAGTGAAGCCCCCGTGGTTGATATATAGGATAAGAAAAGATTTTTGGCCACTGTCTTAATCCTATGTCATCTTAAAACTAAAGGATAATATGACATGTACTAGGGTTTTTTAGAAATATTCCAAAAGCCCTTAGTAAACAAGTGAACATGTGCAAATAGTGAAAGGAATCTTGCAACCATATAATGACAATTTCTATGTAACCAAAAATGAAATCTATAAAGAAAGTATTCAAAACTCACATGCAGGAGAATAAAAAAACATACCCATCAATAGACAACACAAGATATACCCTAGAAAAAACCTCATGAGGGAAAAACTAATCTTCCTAAAGAATCCAAACTCAATGTATTATTCATCAATAAACATTAAAATACATCTTCATAGCCTCCATGAATACCTCTAAAAAGTCAAGCCTCGTGAATGCAGCCTCCATGTGTCAAAGCATGAATCCACACATCCCATGCCATGCTTCACATATGCCCTCATCAAGAGAAGACTCAAAATGCCAAACATCCAACCTTAGACAACTTCCTTGTGTTTTCTTATATAGAAACAAGCTTACACAAAACCCCCAAGTGGTATTGTATAAAATGATGTGACTAAAACCACGAGATTAAAAATCCATTAATCATACATTTAATTTTGTTTACTAAATTTTCACTTGATTAATATCTCCCCAAATATTAATAAAATGATGTGTTTTATTATATAGAAATAAGCTCACACAATACCACCAAGTGGTATTGCATAAAACCATGTGACTATAACCATGAGATTAAAAATCCATTGACCTTACATTTAATTTTGTGTACTAAGTTTTTGCTTTATTAATATTTCGCTAACTAATAAATTAAATACATTACGTCTTTCTTCTACCTTGGCCATTGGATTTTTTTCTTCCTAAGGGGAGGAATGTCATTGTTGCTCTTGGATCTTCATTAGCATTCATCCTCAAGCATAATTCTTTAGCATTGGAGCTTCTCTCTTATGGGGGATATACATTGTCTCTTCTTTTCTCTCCTATGGGGGGACCTCGATTGTACTTTTGTGACAATTTTAGCGCTTGGGGGAAATCTTAAGTCTTTAAATCTTGTCACATGTACTCTTTTGTATTTCTTTTTCTCTCTTTTGGTGAGTATTCTCAAACTAGCTTTTTCTCCTTTTTTGCATTTGTGAGAGTTGCATTAATTTGTACATGGGTACGTAATCAAGCCTTTAGTTCTTGGTACCCATTCTTGTAATTCATGCACTTAGAGGGGTTTACTTCTCCCTAAGTTTCACTTTAAGGGGGTGTTAGAGTGTGCATATCTGTATATTATTTAATTACATATTTGTGCACATGCATTGCTTTACTTAAGTTTACTTGGATAAGATTTAGTTGGGTCTAATTCAACTTAGTTAAGCTCTAATTGAGCTTTAGTTTTGTTTTTATATTTTCTACTTTTAGGGCTTCTTTATTTATATAAAATAAATTCATTGTGCATTGTATATTCATTCTTATTTTTTGCACAACCAATACATAATTCTCAGATTTTGTTGATCAAATTATTTCTTGCTTGATCTTTCTTTGTGACTGTAATGTACTTGTAGAGGATTCTTGGTTTGTGAGGTTGAAATCATCAACTCTTATATTTAATGTTATCCTTGAGTGGGGAGTGTCCTCAAAAGGACCATCAATAGTGAAATGTTGTGGATGAGCATCTTCCCACCAAGTATCATATTTTCTTGAATGAGGCTTGGGTGTAGTCAATGATAGTGTGACTAGTAGAAAAACATGTTTGGTACCAAAACCGCAACCCTTCATAATATAATATCTAAGACTAGATCTGATTGGATATTTTAAAAGTAATGCCTATAGGAAAGGCCTTAGAAGTTTCAAGATCCACAAGAATGTGTACATAGGTTGTGTGTGTGAAATTTTGAGTGTCGTGATCAATTGCTAAGGATGTTTCCTATAGATTTAAAGAAAACATCAAAGAAACCTAGAGTGGTAAATTTGGGAGATGGATTGAAATAGGCTTTACATTACAAGGCTTGAAGGAAGGGTAAAAATCAAGATTTCAAGTTTGAGCATAAGCACATTCTAGCCCTGGATTGTTTCCCATAGATATAAAGTTGTGATCATGCTCAGAGTAAAAAACAACAATAAAGAAACCAAAAGCACATTAATAGATTTCTAGATTACTTTTTAGAATTGGTTTTTATGAATTGGTGATCCATTTGTGCAAGGGTAGAAGTGTAGGCCATATATTGGTGAAGTGACCAATCAAGCCTTAGGAAGCAAAAAATGCTTCAATTTTAAAGGCTTTGTACTTTAGCGCATCCTCAACGAATAGAATAGGGGAGTCATAATTTTAAATCAAGGAACTATTTACCCCCCCTAAATGCAGATTTAGAGGCACCACACTTAGAAGAAAGAAAGCTAGGTCGCTCAAAATTTGTTATTATAGAGCACCATCCAAGTTTTGAAAGAGGGCATGGGATGGGAGGCAAATCAAACCCATGCTCCTATAGATTAGAACATCCTGCAAAACAAATAACCTCCTTGACAAGCTGGGGAAAACCTTAGTTAATAGCTTTACTAGAGGAGCTAGATTTGCAATTGACAATTGGAGCAATGCTTGCCAAAGTTGGAGGGAGATCGATGGGACTCCTTGGAGCATTCAACAAATTTTGAGGGCTTTACAAAGTAGATGACTTTAGGAGCAACATCTCTTGATAATTATGATGATCTTTATCTTACATCTTATCTTCAATATATTGTTAGTCCTAATGATTATTTACCTTGTCATACATTATATAATGATAACATGCATTACATTGATGGTACAATAAATTCTTACTTTTTATTGATGATTCGTTGTCCATGTCTTACATGATATAAGTTTTTTTCTCATGAGGAGTTTTTGCATGATGATTTTGATGGTTGTACTAATACATCTTTACTTTTTTAATCAAATTAATGTCCTTAAATGATATTCATATAAAAATCCTCTTATTACACTTGTCATAGGTAGCAATGTCCTCCTTGTTCCTTGGCCCCAACTTTTCAAAGGCCTTCTTAATCACATCCATTCCACCATCGGTCCTCAAAGATTCTGTGTTGTCAAAATAGGAAATTGAATGAAAATAAGCTCATTCTTTTTTCTCAAGTTATGAGTACTAACCTATAATTTTGTGAGCACCATCACCATTCCAATCACATCATTTTCTCTTCTCCAACTCACTATCTTGATCAAGGATCATGGAGTATGATTTGAAATGTTGATTCAAAAACATAAACACAACTAAATCCACAAGCTTTCAAGTATAATGGTAAGTCATTAGAAGTAACCAAATACATATATACAAATGTAGATGCACAACCCTGTACATGAATTGCTGAATATCGACAGCTTCAGATGCCATATAAATTGTTTCATTCTCATGTCATATTGTCAAATTTAGTGAATGAACATCAACTTAAATCATGAACAATTTTATGTACACAAATTTGTATTGTCATTTTAAGAGCACCTCTCGACACAATTAATATATTTTTTCAATTTTTCTAAATACATATTAAAACAAGGCCGCAGAGCAACTTAGTTCCTGCCAAAATGTTGGCAAGATTGTTTTGTTTTTTCCAAAGAACTATACAAAATAGATTACAAAAAAACTATATCACTTGCATTAAGGTCTACTTGAGTTTGAAAAGTGTGATTTAAGACCAGATTGTTGCTGGTACAAATTGGTCCATCATCTTGAAGAAGATGGCCACACAATCATTGCCATTAATCTCAAAAGTGCAGGCACAAATGATATTTAATACTCTGTTTCTTTTAGAATAGAAAGATCTTATAAAAAGCACACTATTATAATTGATTAATGATGAGAAAACAATATCATAGGTCTGGAATAATTCTCAAATATTGACTAGTGGAAAGAAATGAAACTGCTTATCTGGAAAAATTTAAGTATGCTTTTCTTTTCAGGTCATTAATATTTTTCAATTCATTAATAATGAGCAGGAAAAATTTCAATGAAAGTAGCTCTTGTTTCTCCTTTCATTGTCAGTTGATTGTATAATTTTTGTTGATTAGAAAGAATTAGAGCTCTTGCTGAATATTACCCTGTCATGAGATGGCGTTTCACATGCATAGTTGAGCAGAGATTGCAGTGAGTGTGCCAAACGATGCTGGCAAGTGTTGCTAAGTGTGAATTTATCCTTAGTAAAAGCAGCTTCTTTAAGTCCTTTAAGGATTTTATCAATACAAAATTTTGAACATAGCCAATCCACTTGTCAAATTTTTCAATATTACTTAATCGCGTGTCATGTGCACCTTTGCTTCAGTTTTGATAGGTGGTTCAATATAGGTGATGGTGGAGTCATTTTGGAATGCTCTGCTTAGTAGTATTTAGGAGTTTCAATGCTGATCTCAACACCTCTATTTAATTGCTTTGTTCTAAAAAATATTAATCAATTTTACTGTGTTTTTCAAAGAGTGTGGTGCTGCTGTGCAGCTCCAACAGCATGAAGAAATTAAAAAGAAGCTTATATAAAAGTTTGGAGAAGGCCCAGAACAACACCCTACCTCACTAGCCTTTCCCACAACATTACAAAAGTATCTAAACTGATTTTTTATCATGATTGGAACCTGGGAAATAATCTGAGTTTAAGAATTGATTTCTTATCATTGAAATCTGGGAACAGTCTGAATGCACAAAATTTTTATTCAAATCTCCATCGTTCTGAAATTATACATCTGCAACTAGCTAATTCTGGGATTGATTACAATTACAAAGGAACCATTTAAACTCAGGTTCATTCAAATTGCTCTAAGAATTTGGATGAAAATGCCACAGAAGACATTTTACAGAATTTTGTTCTCGCCTTTCATTATATAAATACAATCAGGATGCATATTCTAGATTACTCTACTCATAGACCTTATCTGTTTATATGTCAAACCACTTGAACAAGTAAA
>MU226203.1:97154-108175 GCA_018584345.1 Thuja plicata
GATGCATATTCTAGATTACTCTACTCATAGACCTTATCTGTTTATATGTCAAACCACTTGAACAAGTAAAAATTGATGCCAATATTTTTGGAAACATCGACATGTTCTAATAGCTAACATCATGATTTTCAACAAGTACTCAAAAGTCCAACCTCTCCTGGATTGTTAAGTGGCATATTCAATTTTAAGTAGGTGAGATTTGGGGCTCAAACAGTTATCAAAGATTACATCCAATAGTAAATGAATTTGTAGATGATAGAAAACCTTTCATAGACAAATAACTTCTTGTATTTAAATGAGCAAGCCAAAAATACATTGTTCAATTTTTTTTTGAAAGAAAGACTAACTGAGAAGGTCGAGGTAGTAGAGTGTTTGTGTTTGAAAAACAAAATTTTGCTTCAAAGAAGCTTACATACTACTTACATGGTGTAGTCAAAAACCAAAACAACCTAAATGTGTACTGTAGTGTAATTTATTTATATTGTAACTGCCAAAAAAAATTGAACAGGTCACTGCTTCAGAATGTTAATAATGGTATTGTTTACAAACAGTGTAAACTTTCCATGTAGTTGGAATGTTCGTAACAGGAAAACTGCTTGTGAAATGTTTTTATTGTAATGTTCATACGTGATTTGTGTAAGGTTTGGAAAGACTTCTTTCAGCAGCTCCCCATTTAAGGAACAATCAATGTTGCCCTCATGTCTTTGCAGCATGCATTGTAGATTTAGTCGATACAAGAGCTGGGTGGGGCTTTTGCAATGGATGCAGTTGGCATGATCTTTGTTCATAAATTTGTCCACAGACATCATGTACTGACACGTTTTGCAGCAAGCTTCAAATGGAGGGAAGTGGGCATTTTTTACCTTTAGTGTGCCCACAACATGCAAAAGTGAACTTGGATAAGTTTTTAGTAATGTAATATAAATATATATCTGTAACTTTGCACTAAACTCTACAATTATTTTGGCGAGATTTTTTTTACTCTTGCCTGAATTTTGCATTTTGCAAGATTTTGAAGGTGGGCTTTAGTGCATTCATCGTTCAACTCATCAACGAAAGTGGAGGATGAAGTGCAGAAGGAAGTTATTCCTTTTGGTCCATTTCAGACAACATTTTTAAATAGCAACAATGGCGTGTCTATTGTAGAGAAAACATTTTGTAGTTTTGCACACAAGTCTGTATTGCTAGTGAGAATAGCTACCTATGAAAAAGAAATTGTCAATATATGTTAGATTATGATAATAAATTAAGTAAATGAGAAGTAGTCAATAGTTAGAAATGTACAGTTTCCATGTCTTGCCAAAGGTCTCCATCCTTAATGTGCACCTCAAAATTATTTTTGTTCATATGGTAACTTGTACCAATTGCTCCTAAAGAACCAACTAAATAATTGCAGTTTGCTTCTATGATTTGAGAGATTGTCATGTCTGGAGTTAATCTTTGTTTTTTGCAAACGACTGGGATTGTTTCAATGATGGTTCAAGGAGTGAGGAAAAGGCAACAATCTGCATCACCTCTTTCATATTGTGTTTTATTTTTTATGATGAAATTGGTTATGTAGATGCTGGAACCAACTGACATCTATGGCAAGTAAGTGGTTATGAAATTGTTGCTTATGTTAACTGTTATGGTCATTTGTCCATTGTAATCGAGGAGGTCGACATGAACAATTTCAGTTTTGTTTTGCACATTGTTGTACTTCATAGAGGTAGGGCCATATACAACAAGCACGTCTCCTTCAAATACAAACCCAATACGTTGTGTGAAAATTTCAAGAATTGTACTGGGGCATGCTGCTAGTAATGTCAACCTGAGAATTGAAATTTGCATAGTTTATTTTGTAGAGGTAATGTTTTCTCACAAAATAATTAACAATGGAACATATAATTTAGTCTAGAATAAGAGAAAGATCAAGCAAGTATGTTGTTGGATATTAGTTTCTTAAGCAGTACCTTTGTTTTGTTTGGCTGACCTCTATATTTTCTTTATGAGATGATGTGTTCTTCGATCCAGCACTTTGTGATTGGCTGTATAAGGTAAAGAAACCAAATATGGAGTGAGATAATTGTTCAAAAATTGCATTGTCTTTGAATATATGTAGCATTATTGACATTTCTTACCATTTTTTGTTGGAATCTGTAATAAGGTCTTTGGGAGCGATGTGAATTTCTTCAAGAACTCTGCAAAATGAGAGCATTAAATATGGTTATTTGCGGAGTAATGCAAACTATCTTTGATCTAAATTTTTAAGTATGAAAGTGATTTTGTTAAATAACTGTTATAGTTATTGTGTACATATGATGGTTTAAAAACTCAAAGGTTGAAAGGAACACCGACAGAATAGTATTAGAAACATACCTTCGTTTGTTTTGTCCATTTTCTGTGCTCAATTTGTAAGATGATGTCTCTTTTAATTGAATACTTTGTAAATGTCTGCAACATGTAACAAATAAAATTTTGATGTCATGTACATGTCAAATATTTAGCATGCATTTCAATATTTGTGTTATCTTGCGATATTCCTTACAGTTTTTTTTTGGAATCCTGTTCACGTAGAAGCATTGGAGTAGTACGGTCTAGTTCACTGGTTTGAATGTTGTCGGCAGATCTGCAACAAAGAACATATGCATGTGTACTTAGTTTATTTTAATGCATTTCATGTTGTATTAGAATTTGTATTCATAACTTTTTTATTTCAAGGGGAAAAGGTTAAATGAAACATGTATTTATTTCTTAATTTAGTGGAAAAAGTTTGAGTATCATAAACCGCTTACCTTTTGTGAGTTTGGGCTAGTGCTCTGGTAGAAACTGAATCAGATGATGTGTTTTGACTATGATCCATTATAAAAAGACACCTACAAACAAAAAAATTACTCTCTTTTTCCATGTTAATTGAGAAATGAATTTCAATCTATTTTTCCATATTAATTGAGCAACAAATTTTGATCTAACAATATATTGGTTTAATCATTGTAATCTACATAATTACCTTTTCAAAGAGTCATATAATTACTACACAGTGGCATTGATATGTGTTAGAATTATATTGTGATCAGTCCAGTATGACTCTGATATGCAAACAAGACTTGTGTGTGCATGATTATTTGTCCAAAAATGAACAATAACATATTTTGACAAAGGGTTTGGTTTTTCTAGTAACAAATGCAAGTTGTTCTTTTCCATATTGTCTTTAAGCATTTTTACTTTGATTGATGATTGCAACATATCAACATTAAATTCACCTACAATGTAAACAAGGGTTTCAGAGGACATAAATGACATTACCTCATCAACACTGTGTATGACATTCGTAATTGTAGCAATTGGGCTCGCATAGATATTAAAAATGTAGATTTTTTTGTTGGTAAAAATTAAAAAAATCAAAATTGCTTCAACATTTTCATGCATTAGGGATCTTTGATGTGATACTTGAATGTGTTTTTTAGTGCAAGTCATTATACCATGGACATAATTTGTTGCAAAACAATTATAATTTGGCAATGCATTGCTTGTCATCGATGTTTCCAAGTGAGTCTCTTGGAGGCAAATAATATTTGATGACATTAAGTCTTCGTCATGCAAGATGTCTTGTTTGTGAGATTGGAAATGATGAGTGTTTAAGCTAGAAATGGTAATATACATTATTTCAGTTTTCTGATCAATTTGATTTTGCAAACTCCAAGCAAAATTTGTTTGAAGGTGTGTCATCTCTGCAATTATTGCTGGTTTGACTCTAAAATTTTTAACTGCTAGAGGACTCAAAAAGAATAATGATTCAATGTTTGGTGTGCGAGAAATAGCTGTGTATGTTAACCCGTGTTGAAAGATGCCTGGTGGGTCAAATGCAACACCATGCATTGTTAGGCCTTGTGAACTATGTATTGTTCGAGCACATGTCAAGTGTATTGGAAACTGCTTCCTGATAGTCTTGTTTTTTTTCATGGTGTTCCTTTGAATTGGTCTTACAATTCATAGAATTGGCACCCATCCATTGTTAAGGTATGTTTGGTTCAGCTTTGCAATTTTTGTAGCTTGCCATTTTCCAATATTTTCATCGTTGAAGTGAATCCATAAAATGTCTGTCTCTGTTTACAGTGTGTGCTTTGAATCTACCATCTGATCCATTGACTAGGCCATCTTTAATATCATAGTTTGATCCATAGATCTCAACCAGTATGTCAATTTTGAGCATAATTTTATCTGGTAGACTTGCATTTTCTTTGTTTAGATGTTCTTTATTGGTTGAGTTGTCCTGTTCATCTATCGCATTGATTGTGATTAGTCTTCCAGGAAGACCATACAATATTTTTTCATTGTGAGCATTTACATCTTTTCTCTTGTAAAAAATAAATGGGAATGATGGGTCTGTAGGTGGAGGGCGTAGGCATTTGTTGTTCAAGTATGCTATGTCATTTTTTGTTTGGGACGCTGTACGCACCCTATTAAGAATGAAAATAAATATTTCATTTTTTGTCTCATTGTTGTTTGTAAGCTATAACATTTGACGTGTTCTTGCCAAAAATTGTATGTTAGCAGTTCAGTATCTGTTTTTGGATTTTGAAACACTGGACAGTCATGTATAGGTTCATCTTGGTAGAAGTCACCATAGAAAATAATGTCTAGACCACCAAAATGCTTGGTTGGTGTCTGCATGATTTCACACAATCTTTTGTCTACGTAGCGTAATAGTCTTGCCCCAACCAAAGATATCTCATCTATAAGCACTATCTGCAATTGTTGGTATTTTTTTGTCAACGCGTCCAATCTTTCTGAGTTCAATGGAGTGAAAATGGAGTTGTTGAATGGTAAAAGAAGTGCAGAGTGCAAAGTTGTTCCTTCTATATTGTATGTTGATTTTCCTATGTATGCAAGTAGTAGACCCTTTCTTTTGTCGGGGTCACTGTGAATAGCATTGCTGTAAATGCAAAGTAGACCTTGATAAATTGTTTTTGTTGTGAATGTTTTTCCTGTTCCAGCACCGCCTATTAAGAACAGATGAAGTGGTTCGAGCTTGTTTTTTTTTTTTAACATTAGAATGTCCTTTACAATGGCTTGTTGCTATTTGTTTAACATCCTTTGAATATTGTAATAAGCTGAATTGTCTAATAAGTGTGGATGTTTACCTATTTCAAATGACCTTTGTGTATGGTTCTTGTAGATATTGTGTTGCATTGTATTTAGATTTGACTGCAAATTGTATTGCTCATTATTTTCTTTGTGTAATACGTGTGCATTATGTGCATTGTCATAGATGTCAGACTCAACATTTGCATCATTAATTGCATTTTCCATATCACCCCATAGTTCATTTACATTGTACATATATTTTTCTAGGTTACATTGAATTACTTTCTTGCTATGATTAAAAGCATCATGCCATGTTAGAAACCCTTCTTTTAAATTGTTTTCATCTTTGGTGAACGAAACATATAGCAAAAGTTGCTCTCTATAGTGATTATCAGCATCGAGGTGTTTGTTGTACCTTATAAATCTGATAATTTGTGGTCTTCTTCTTTGAATTGCCTTACCTTTTTCTAGTCTGTATTGTGAAACAAAGTCGGCAAGACAAATATGTATTAAGGTTGTAGGTYGTGCAATATAATGATCAATTAAACTTTTGCAAGAAACATTTGTCGATTCATCTGGTTCATTGTTTAATTGCTTTGAGTTCTTTAATATAAATGTGCSATCATTCATACCARAAGTGTCTATGAATGTACATTTTCTTGAACTAGAGCTAAGAGGCAATGAGAGCACAATGTGTATAGCTTGTTGGGTAGACATTTGTTGCAGATTGAGCAAGGTATTGCCAAGCTTTGTTATCATGTTTATTGCGTCAATATTATGCACTTTATGGTCACTGCATATTTTGTTAAAGGAATTTGTTATTGAGTTGTTAGTTTTTGTCATGTATGAGCATATATACATTGCTGCTGCATATGCATTAAGAAAAAATTGTGCATCTGTGTTTTGCTTCCATAGATGTGGCACATGTTTTGAAAATGTATTGTTCCATATGTGAGCCGGTTTTCTACTCAAGAATATTCCTGGCCTAGATATTGTAGACCTAATGGCTAAAACGTGTTCATTTTCAGTTATGCCCATATTCACTAAGAAATCTTCAAATGATACAGAACATTCGTAGTCGCAACATTCTAAATTGGATTTGATTTTTTCAGCAATGGATGTAATGTTTTTGTCTGTATTGTCATATGGTTCTAGTATTTTGGTTGTTTTCATGAGCGGTTGTGGGAAACCATAGCGACATGTAGCCTTTTTCATTTTTCTACATTGTTTGGTATGGTGATGCCTATGAAACTTGGTTGTTTCGTTATTCAAAGATGTAGTATTGCAAGTCAAATATTTGTCAACAAAATGTTCAATGGTAGTGTTATCATCCTTTCCATAGATTGGTGCATCTTTAACCCATAGCATGAAGTGGTCAAGTTCATTGCCTCGATTCTGAAACTCTATAACAGAGAAATAATCAAAGACCTTTCCAAAGAATGAATCATCTGTGCAAATTAATATTTTCATGGCATTAATTCTATGTTTGTAGTATCGAGTATAGGTGATAGGGTCTTTTCTTATCAAAGATGAGATGTCAACATCGTCAATTTCATCTTCTTGGTTTCCTTTTAATTTGGTTAGGTGTGAAATGTATAATTCTTTTAGTGTTTTTATCAATGGCTCCCAGTTTTGTTCCGCACTAGTGAGTGTTGCAAAGAATGTTGGTGGGCCCAGTTGTCGTATCATTGCAAAAACATTTTTCTTCAGATGCTGCAAATAGTCTGGTGAATTTCTTATTTTCTTGAAGTCTGTGTATCCAATATCAAATTGCAATATTTTTTCGAGATTCAGTTTGTGTTTAACATCTTTTGCCAAAAATTTTCTACCTTTTAGTTTTTCTTTACGTATTCGCACCCATATGGTAGAGAAGACTTGGCTAATAAGTGTTTTGACGGTTTTGAAAAACAAGTTGGTAGTATGATAAGAAAATGCTTGATTTGAATTTTTTAACTCCCACTGTGCAATTTTTTGGTAAGAGAATTGTTTTGTTATTTTCTCATCCCTTGGTTGTCCATAAAATAATGTTGGAAAGTTCGTCTCTTCTGCATATTTATCTTGAAAAATACCAAGAGGTTGTTTTCCTTCAGCTAGTGCGATTTCAATGATTTTGTCTTGTATAGCATGGATAGTTCTTGCTTCTGTAAATCCATGTATCAATGTGTCTGTTTCGAGTTCCATGGCACTAGCAATGTCATTGTCACTGTTACTAGATGAAGGGGTACAACTTAGCATGTTTTCTTCTACAGGATGCAATTGTTTATGCCATTTTTTGTTGATTTTAACATTTTGCATTTTGTATAGCTTTCTTTTGCATAACTCCTTTAGAGAATTCATAATATTATTTGGCCGTACTCTTCCTTTTTCGTATGCATTCGTATATTGCAATCATCTTTTTAGTGCAATAGCAATTGTGGAAGTTTCATTGGATGATCGTGGCAACACTGTTTGTATAATGTTCATGTCTATTGGCACATTGATGATACTTCTAGTCAGTCCAATTTGAGATCTCTTGTGGCCTAGCTGCCATATTTGTGCAAATGTAATTTGAAGGGACACTAGCCTTTCTTCAAGTTCTGTCAGGGTACCTGTGTATTTTAATGGCTTGCTTGTTCTGATTAGTTTGGGATATCCATATCGTGGTTTTTTATTTTGTTGCAATTGCTTATTGCAAAATTTGCATATCTTGTTTTCAAGCAATTCTTGTTTTTTTGACAATAGAAATTCATATGTGTCCTTCGCTTTTTGAGTAAAGTTTGTTGTGTTCATTTTAAAATGTAGTTGTTGACAAATTGCACATGCATGTTTAGGTGTGTCTTGAATTTTTGTCATGTACGTTTCAATTTCTGATTTCTTTTCATTCCTTGGTTTGTACTTTTCATGAGTTGTGATTTGTTTGCGGATTTGTTCTTTTATTTTGCAAAGAGATTCTCTGCCAATTTTTTGAATGCAGGTTGTGGGTTGTGAAGGATCGCCAATTTCTACATCTTGATTGTTTCGGATGGAATGCTTTATTTTACACAAATTTCCACTTTTTTTAGGCTTCAAATTTGGTATTGTTTGTGAATGTTTAATATTACCATTATTATTGCGGATGGATTGCTTTATTCTGCGTAAATTTCTATTTTTTGTAGGCTTCAAATTTGGTATTATTTGTGACTGTTTAAGATTAACATCAGGTGACTTTATAATTTCCACTCCAAATGGTTTGTAATGTGTATGTATGTCATTGAATTTGGAACACATAATTTTGTACACCTTTGTTGGTCTTTCACAATTACAATATTCTGTTATAATTGTGTCATTGTTTGTTGTCCACAATTGTATACTTATTTGCAAAATATAAGATAGCCATTGGAAACAAAATTCGTGGCCTTCTATTTTGCTTTCTTCATATGGTTTGCCTACTCTAGCAATAAATGTTTCCCAACTCATCACACCACAATGAATAATTGAATCAATTTTGAGACATGTCTGAAGGCAAGCCAACACTACTTTATCCTTACATAAAATTGCATTGCAGAAGGACTGAGCCATGTATCGTCGGAGACATTGACCATCGTATTCATTGTTTATTAAAATAGAAATACTATGAAAAAGGCTATCACCACAATCAAATATTGATAATGCTTTTTGACAGAAATTGGTCATTGCATCTTTTGAGCTTTCTCTTTGCGAATGATTTGTTGAAGTGCAATTTGGTTTTGAGCATTTAGACAAGGCTGGTATAAGTTCTAATGTACTCGCTTTTTTGGACACTAATGGTTCAAAATATCCATGAAGAGGATTTTTGTCATGGAATAAGATAGAGTATGTGCAGGCTTGCAAATTTTCATTGAAATCTAAGTACTTTCTTTTTCTTGTCAAAGACCAAATACATATTTCAATATTTAGCCATTTTGCCAACCATTTGATACAAAATATGTCCCCCCAAAGGTCATTTTCCTGATTGTCTGTTCTTGGAGCTTAAGACAATGTCATGCGTCGTAGATATGTATTAACATCTGCAACTCCATGCAATTCGTATAAAGTCTCAGGATTTAGTTCATATGTATGTGAAAACAAAGCTTCAGGATCATTTCTTGCTAGGGATTGTATGAAATGGTTAATGGCTCCCTCGTGTAGTTGTATAGAAGTGTAGCACATATGTATCAATAGTTGGAGAGAGTCGAAAAGACAATCCCCTACAGTGAATACAAAATGGCTTATTTTGAACAAGCTATTTTGCAGTACATTTTCGATTGTCCCTTGTACATTTATAGACATTGATTCATAGTTGTCCACATCTATCATTGTACGCAATGGTTTGGCTGACTCAGTTTTTCTTTTCATTTTGCCAATACGAAATGAAGAGTGCACCAATTTAACAGTACAACTTCATTTTTATTGTGCCCGTATAGTTTTCTATGTACTAGTATTAATTGTGCACTCCAATTTAACAACTCACTGTCTTTAGCTTGATATAAATACTTATTGTGCCAATGACATTTGCAAAAAAATAATTAAATAATTGAACCTACATAGTTTAAGAGATAAGCAAATAAATGGGTCTGTGTTTAAAATATTTATAGAAACTTCATCTGACAGCTAAAATTAGGAAAAAAGTCTACTAGTAAAGAAATCAAAATCCATAAACTGAAGTGGGTAATAACTCAAGTTTTTCTAATAGATAAATATTGTTGCATACCTAAAACTGACAAAAATTCCTCTATGAATCAATTCTCAATTGCTACACACATGTCAAAGAATGGTATTTATCAATTGAATGAGATAAAAATTCACAATAATTGTCCACATATGGAAACTGTCAATAATAAATTGTTGTAGGGGACACATTCATCCAAAATTTTGTAGACATTTATATTTTTTATAGGATAATCAGAGAATACTATGGTGATTAAAATATCTAATATGCAAGTTCAATCTCGACCACAAGAATAACATTCAGCTATTGATACACACAGTACAATAGACATGAGTGATCACAAAGAGCCAGGGATCATACTTCATTGTAGGAGGAATCAACCCATTCCCAAGAACAATAAAATCCTGATTGTGTCACGTATGTGCACCCAGAAAAAGGGTTTGTTCTGCCTGCCATGCCTTTGGTTGTGAAAGTTCCATAAGCATACACAATATGGGTCCGAAAGATGACACAATATAAATCACATAGAAAAGGTACTGCAGCTTACTCAGCATTCACTTGAAATATAATGATAAATCATTAACATAAACATCAAACTAGAAAAAAAATAAAAGAAAAAAATTGAATAGGTCCTTCATTAGTTTACTCCCTACTGTTTGAATTAATTCTTTACATTAGACTTGTCATATGGAGAATCCACACTTTCCACACAGGTCTGGGTCAATTAAGGAGAATAAGAGCCATCCCCGTGAAAGGAGATGTTAAAGAATGTCCTCATCTCATCCCTAGCCTTTATAAACCTAAGGATGCCTCCCTGTGGATCAAAGGTTTTTGAAGACATAATAAACTAAAAAATAACATAAGCATCTAATAGGAAAAGAAATAAATAGCTTTGAAAGAGAAAGATGCACAAGTACTACATTTACAATGATAAATGTTGGAAATATAGATGGAGTAACTGAGAGGGGAGGGGTGAATCAGTTACCACAAAAAATAAATCCACAAGTCCCTTAGATGTCTTTAATATATACTGTTGTTACTCGGTAGATTAACTTATTATTGTTCATTAAACATTCACAGTTATTGACATGCATAAATCAAATAGCATAAACACAAGTAACACCAGATATAACGTGGAAACCCAATTTGGGAAAACCACCAATGCAACTAGTTACTGATTTTCACTCGTCTGAAGTGAGCCCTGTTAGGAGCCAACCCTGTTAAAGGTTACAAAACACACTGTTAGGTGTGACCCTGTTAAAGGATTTAATCACCCTGCTAGGAGTGGCCTTGTGAGAGGTCTTTAGAG
>MU226203.1:118578-147632 GCA_018584345.1 Thuja plicata
TTTCCTCTAACATTTTGTGGCAACTATGGAAGTGCAGGAATGAGGAAAGGTATCAAGGTGTACATAGATCTCTTACTGAGTTGTTCTTAAAACTCACTCTTATGAAAATTTCCTCGCAGGTTTGTATTACGATGATGATCGAGAGGGAGAAACTTATCAGATTCCTCAAAATGGGACATTCCACTATGTTCATGTTTGAAATGAAAGACGGATACGATTATCGCAATCACATGAACAATATGGCTCTATTCAACAAAACGGTGAAAAAATTACACAAGGAAATCACCAAGAACAAGAATGCGACTGATGATCAGATAAAAATGATTGCTCAAATCCAAGCCAACAAAAGCATTGTTTGGATGGAAGGACCACTTGGATGGACCGCATGGGTGGAACAGTTTGAAGATCTGCTTCATTAAACCTCTTTTAATTATACAGCTCTTATGTAGTACAAGCTCCTTATGTTATTTGTCTAGCATACTTGGTTTTTGTTTCTTTCTCTCCGTGTGAGGCATGCCTCCGGAGCTGAAATACTCTTGGTTCTTCTTCGTACTGTAATTTTGTTGATAACTCTATAATCAATATAAAAAATTAATAATAATAATATTTTTTATAATAAATATAATATGATAAAATTGCTAAACAAATTAAATAAATAAAAAATAAAAAATATATATATTTTAAGAAATGAATGTGATAAAGTAGGATACATAACATAGATAATTATATTAATTATTTTAGGTCCAAGAAAAAAATAATAATAATATAAAAATATTATTTAATTATTATAGCTAATAGAAAAGTAGACAAATTAGGGGTAAATTAAGTAAATATAAAAAATAAAAAATTTAGGTGTGTACACAATTTATTAAGGTTAAGATATCTTATTTTTATATATTTTAGAAGAAATATAATATTTATATATTTATATAATAAAAATCATTAGAAATAGGATTAAATAAATTAATTTAAATATCTTATAATTGTTATACATATATTATATAATTTATTTATGTTCCACAATTCAAGTTGAAGGTTTTTTTAAAAAAAATTACAATCTATAGTTAAAAAATATTATATTAATTTAAAATATTTAAAATAATTTTAAGAAAATTATCTTTAAAAAGTATGACGTGAAATATTTTAATCTTTGAAAAATCAAGATATAGTTTAATATAAATTTGGGGGAACTTTACATAGTAGTGATTCCAAACAATGAGATGTGTATGCTCTGATTAAAAATGTTGCTAAAATATTTTGTAGGTAAACATTAGCTTAACAACTGAATTTCCTAAAAAAGGGCCCATATTGGTAGAAATTTCTTAGCCAATGAAATCACATAAAATTAATTTTGTAAATATGTTTTGTTAAAGAAATTGCAACTTACTTTAACTAATATAAATATTTATAAAATATAGGAAAATATCTTGTATCTGATTTATTAAAAAGTAAATTATTAATAACTAGTGCCTGTAGTTCTACTCCTAGGCAGGAACTAAAAATATTTTGATCTAACTTATATAAATTATTTTAAGACAAATATGCTAATTGTAGAAAGAGACATTCTAAAACACATGAAAAACCCATAAAAAATTTAATTTCCGCGGGCGGAGTGGATCGTATTGATCGAGGTTCGAGTTCCAGGAAGGATGACGTTTGAAGTTACTAGGGTTTTGATGTTCACGCGCGGCGAAGAAACTCTAAATTTCGCTTGCAAATTGCCTTCAAATCAAGGTGTGTAAATTCAACGGCCTTTATATCTGTGTTTTTGAGAAGCCCCGGGGCTTAAAAATTGGGGGGAAAATGATAGCCAACGCCCATAGATGCAAAGACTTAGGGTTTATATTAGTTTAGGTTTTTTTTTGGGTTTGGGGGCGCTGGTTTCATGGCTTAGTCAAATTTGGCCACCGACAGTAAGCTATGTATCTGGATTTTGTTTATCGTCAAATGAGTGCAAAAACGTGAGATTCCTTGCAAATGTTTATCTTTATTAAATTGAGAGAATGCTGTGCTGTTTTCAAGAGATTTAGTTGTTTGGTTCTTCAAATATTAAATGCGGTTGATAAGGTGTAGTGTAAATAGCGAAATGGATTTTTGTTTTGATTTTATTTCACATTGCCGTAGCTGAAGCCTGAAGCGTTAAGAAGGAAGTAAAGATGAATTTTGCGTTGAAAATGGAAAGAAACTGATTTGCTTAGCAGATTCAAACAAAATAAGAGATGCGAATGATCTCAATTAGGAAACGGAGGAGATTTTTGTTAGAGGATTGATCTCATCACAATTTAGTGACAGGGACATTTAAGAGGATATAGAAGTGGTTTTCAGATTATTTATTTGTTTATAAAATTTAAATTTAAAATTTATGATAAGAATAATTTTTATTTTTTTATTTCTAATTGTTTATAAGATAGTAGAAGGGGTTCAGTTTTTATTTATGTTATTTATTGAAATATATTAACATATTTATTAAGTTTACTGATCATTTATTGATCAATGACAGTCTATTTGTATTCTTAATAGTTAAGAAAAATGTTACTAATTAGAGGAATTGTACAACTTTGTTGGTACTCTATGCTGTATTAGCCTCTTTGCATAAGTATTGGATTAGTTGTGCAAATTTCATGATGGTCAAAGGTAACAATTAAGATGCAATAGAGAATATGTATCTCACCTTGAACTGACCACTTTTTGACCCTTGAGCATGTAATGAATCCTCTCCTCTTAACTACTTAGAAGTCAAATACTTAACATGCAATAGAGAAAATGACTGCTTTTTAACTCTTGTGTGTATACCAGTCTTCTCTTCATAACTACTTAGAAGTCAAAACAACAAACAAAACGAAAAATGATAATTAGAATCCATACACTATTTAGAAATAAATTGAGCATACTGATTTCTCATTAATGTGATATTATGAGGACATCAGGACATCTCTCTAACCATGTTAATATCTAAAAATTTCCCTATTTTTCTAAAGTTATCTACTTCAAATAAAATATTCTACAATATTAACTTTTGCTATAAACATAATGTTTGACAACAAAATGATGACTAACTTATGTACCTTGAATCAAATTATTCCACAATATTGACTTCTTGTCATAAAGATAGTGTTTGATAACAATAATTTGTGTACTTTAAACCAAATATTCCACAATATTGACTTTGTGCCGTATAAATGGTGTTTCATAGCAAAATGATGGCTACCTTATATACATGGAATCAAATTATTCCACAATGTAAAGATAGTTTGAGTGTTGACTACAAAATGATAACTTAAATTATGGCCAAGTCATTTGACATCTAAATAAAAAGTGCTGCAGTAGAAATGATAAATATATGGATTGTGGGCTTTCTTAGAGAGTATTGGCCACAAACTTTATTCTGATGGATAAGCAACCGGTGTTCTGGTTTTCTGTGCTTGTTAGCAGTGTTGTGGTTGCCTTTTCTGTATTGCTATGGAGAAGAAAGACGAAGAGCCTTCCTCTTCCACCTGGGCCACCTGCTTGGCCTATTATAGGAAACCTCTTTTTGCTAGGCCAAAAACCCAACGAGGCATTGTTTGCCCTTTCTGGGCAATATGGTCCTTTGATGACTATCTTTCTTGGCATGAAAACAACAGTGGTGGTGTCCTCTGCTGCCATGGCGAAGGAGGTGCTCAAAACCCATGATAACATCCTTGCTGGGCGAACAGTCAAACATTCAATGAAGGTACTCTCTTATCACAAGTCTTCAATAATATGGTCTCAAAATGAATCTCACTGGCGAAAATTAAGACGTATTGCCGCTTCAGAGCTTTTCTCTCCCAAGAAACTTCAAGCTTCGCAACATGTCAGAAGAGACTCAGTTTTCCAAATGATTCGATTGATTTTTGAGGAAAACACTGCGAAGGGAAATTGTGTGAACTTGGGTGATTTAATGATCCACACGAGTCTGAATATGCTAGGTAATCTGATGTTCAGTGCAAAGGTTTTTGACCCAAATAATCCCGACGCTGTGGAGTTCACCAACGCTATTACATCATGGGTGGAGCTTGTCGAAAAACCCATTTTGGCTGATTTTTTTCCATGGTTTGGGTTTCTGGATCTTCATGGCGTTGACCGTAAAATAGGAGTTCATTTAAAACGAGCTCATTATTTTTTAGATCTGTGTATAAGCAATCGACTGGCTAGGAGAAGCAGAGAGCCCAAGGATGAAAGAGATACAGAGAAGGATTTTCTGGACTTGATGCTAGACATGCGAGCCCATGATCTCAGTCTGACAGATATCAGAGCAGTACTTTTTGTAAGTTCAAATTTCTGGTATTTTGTATAAAGTTTAAATTGGTGACATTTCTGATTGGATTTGAACACCAAGTTTAGTTTTGATGTCATTTTGGGGTGGACTAAAATCTGAGTGTTTTGGATGTGGCAGGACCTGTTGATGGCCGGTAGTGACACCTCTGCTGCTACAATAGAATGGGCCATGGCGGAACTCATTCGTAATCCAGATAAAATGAAAAAAATCCAAGTGGAATTAGAGGAGTTCGTGGGTCGGAACAGAAGAGTGGAAGAATCTGATATTGACCATCTACCTTATCTCCAGGCAGTGGTGAAAGAAGTTCTTCGACTGTATCCAGCGGGTCCTCTTATGATCCCTCACAGAGCGGCCACTTCTTGTGAAATAGAGGGATTTTTGATCCCCAAAAACACGCAGGTGTTGGTTAATGTGTGGGCAATGGGAAGGGATCCCAATGTCTGGAAGGAACCCACCAAATTTATGCCAGAGAGGTTTTTGGAGGGTGAGAAGGCTAGTAAGGACTTTAAGGGACAAGATTTTGAGTTCATACCATTTGGTGCAGGGAGAAGAATATGCCTGGGGCTTCCTTTGGCTGACAAGATGCTTCATTTGATTTTGGCTTCGCTGGTTCACTTCTTCGACTGGAGTCTTCCTGATGGAATGAGCGCGGAGGAAATGGAGATGGACTATTTACTTGGAGTGGTATTGAAAAAGCGTCAAAAGTTGCAAGCAATCCCAACACCACGCCTGCTACATAACATGTATTAGTAGTCTCAAGGATAGGTAATTTGTTCATCATGTTAACTGGTTGCCCAGGTTGCCCAGGTCTGATATTGTCTTAAAATTGATTGCAGAAAATTTACAATTAAAGCGATTATTATATGGATATTTTACATTAATATTTATCTTATTTTCATAATGTTTAAAGCTAAATAAACCTCTATACAGTTCTATTCAAATTTTGGTTGTGCTGTTTCAAAATTAATGATTGTGTTTTTTTCTTTTTATATAAATTTAATTGAAGGGACTCCAACAATTATAACATTTATTATGAAGTTGGTCTATTAATAATAATAAAAATTTTATTTTGAAAAAATCATAGTTTGTGAAAGATGGTTTTAGTAGTTAAAAGGTTGTAGTTCAATTAGTTGAGTACAATTGGTGAGGATGATGGTATGAGATATAAAAACCATCCACTAAAGTTCAAATTTAGAATTGTGCAACCGTTGGGTGAATTTGACAGACTAGATCCCTTTCATATAGCTGTTTAGCTGAAAGAGTCTTGTAATTTAGATATATGTTTTTTCAAATCATTATAATCCACTATATAAAAACAGATATATTTCTACTAAACTTAGCATTGTTACAAAGTTACGATCGAACCCAATGAATAAGTCAAGATTCTTACTCCAACTTCAAGTGAATGTTTGATGATATTAACTATTGAAAGTCTGATAATTTTGAAAGCCAAGAAACATTTCTTTTATCTACACTAAATCTAAAGTGTTGCCCCTCGCCATCACAGCAGACAAAAGTTTTATAAGTGCCCGGTCGCGATCTAAACAACTGTGGCTGCCGTGTATAATCAAGATTCTTACTCCAACTAAACAACATATATACAGTCCAATTTCAAGTGAATGTTTGATGATATTAACTATTGAAAGTCTGATAATTTTGAAAGCCAAGAAACATTTCTTTTATCTACACTAAATCTCAAGTGTTGCCCCTCGCCATCACAGCAGACAAAAGTTTTATAAGTGCCCGGTCGCGATCTAAACAACTGGGTTTTTTAAACTGTGGCTGCCGTGTATAATCAGATTTGCCAAGCATCAACGAAACGCAATCTGTTCAACTTAACAATGACGACAGCCATGACGTTTCTTCCACTCGTATTTGTTAATATAGAAAATGTGACAATAATATAGATGATGAGAGTATATGCGCCTACTTTCAACTAGATAGGTAATCCATGGATGATTGTAATAAAAAAATTGTTGGCCTCTAATTTGAGAATGAGGCAAATGACCCAGTCGTGTATAATAACTAGATGAATAAAGAGGAAGAGCCATGTACTAATGTGTCTAGTCAAATGTTAAACATCTTCTTTTTGAATGAAACTACGGTATTGGGTTTTTGTGAGCATGTCCATTTTCTTTTGAGATGAATAACCATTAAATAGATTACTATTATACAAGACATAAATATTGTCAATAAAACAATATTTAAAAAATGAGAAATACACGTTGAAAAGAAAATTTTAATGGTAATTTATTCTTTATTTCTTAGCTAAACCACATATATATTATTATATATGACCATTTGTAATAATTTTTCTTCTAACTTAAAAGATTTTTATTAAAAGCACAATATTGCTAGATTATTATATTGATGATAGGGATGAACACATAAATAAAGAAATTTAATAAATGTGGAAGGATGAAAAATGAAACCTCATCCAAAAGAATTTTGATGGAGGTTCAAATGGTGAGCGTGACAATCCAATAGAGGCTTGAAGCTCGCGAGCACATAAGCCCAACGAGGGCATTTACAAAGTAGTTTTAGCTATTTGATATGGAAGCATGTGGCAAGAGGCTGAAACCTCTTTGACTAAGAGCTAAGGGCTGAGTGGAATCCATTGCACCAAATTTGCTCGTGGCTTGATCCTTACCTCATCACTTATGATGTCAGAACCTTGCACTCAACAACACTTGATCCCTGGTGGACAGATTTGGAGCCATTCAACTTCACTAACAGATCAAGGATCCATTGACAAAACTTATATGGTGAATCTTAGTGTGCTTATAAATTTCTTTAATCTATTGGATAAAAATTGTAATATAAAATTGATGAAATACAATGCGTATAATAAAAGGCCCTTGAACTCTTTTTAATTCGTTACCGGGCACAAACTAATGAGTACAAATTTATCACTTTGATTTCATTTTCTAGAAGAATGTTATTATTCTCAGTTCCTTTTACAATTTATAATTCTTACTACTAGTTTATGGAATATGTAATGGGGATATAATCTATATGTGATTTATGTTTCTATACCTTCTTTGCTTTAAAGTAAGAAAAATAATAAAGGCTATAGTTGTTGAAGATATTATGAAAGGTATATTTTTTTTTATACATAGAAGGACGCAATAGTTAGTAGTGGACATGTAGCTATAATAAAATTCAAATTCAAATTTCTTGCATGTAGTAGGTCAACAAACAACTATGCCTCATCATGTCAAGTGCTTTATCATTTTTATTTATGTAAATTTGTTGTTTTCACCTTTTTTCCAAAAGAAATTTGTTGCTCATGATGAAAACTTACCAATAGCCCTCAATTTAAACCTCATCAATTGTAGTTGGCTCCAGATCTTCTAAGTCTTGTTCAATATTTTAAAGTAGGTTTTGTAACTCATATATTTTTGCATTTGTGTCTACTATGCATTTAACTAAGAAAAAAGAAGGTAAAAATGCTTGTAGCAAGTAGTGATAGTTTTAATATTTTATAGTGATCGAGTCATGTGCTAATGCTTTACGAAACTTTGTTGACCTACAACATTTGTTTTCCAAAAGAACTACAAATTTTCTCTTAACTATCTAGGGTATAAACTATCAAATACATATATGATTTATTGAAAAGAAGACTTTAGACTACAATGTGTGAACTTCACAAGTTTTAACACACATTTAATACATGATCAAACCTGAAAAAAATTGGCACATGTTTTGGTTGGCTTTGAATTACAAATTAGGCACAATATTGTTGACTCTTAAGACTTTCCACATACCAAAACCCATTTTGATTATTTTCATTGAAATAGATTCACTTGAATGAAAATACTTAAGTCAGATACAACATCCAATTATATTATAACCTTGTGTTGATTACTTTCGTTAATCATGGTAATTGATTTCAACTTCAATATAAAACTTGTAGGTTTGGACAATTGATAGATATCAATTTCTAACACTTAGAAGCCCATCAATTGATAGTCAATACATTAATTGTTAAGGTCTTCCATTTGCTATGATTTTGTAGGTGTAAGTTTTGGTAGACCTACATATCTACTCGAGGTTAAACTATTGGCAATACACCTCTATGTAAAATAGTCCAAATAAAAGATTGTCCATGTACAATACTAACTTAAAATTAATAGACAATACAATCAATAATACAATCTACCCACATAGTATAGTCTAGATAAAATGACTTCTTAAAAAAATAAAAATAAAAGCCACCTTTCTTTAATCCTTAAACCCTAGATCATATTAATCTATATGTTTTTTTTTTAATTTCTTGAAAGTTGTCTATTCTCATGTCACGGATTTTATAGGGGAAAGGACCCAGTAACTGTTAGGGCCCGTTTGTTTCGTGGAATTTGTGCATGCTGGAATTGCCAATTCTAGAATTGAATCCATTCTGGCAATTGGGCTATTCTCAAAATGAATTCTAGAATTAGGCTGTCCTGTTTGGTTCACCTGGAAGATGACTGAGAAGATGCAGATTCTGCGTTTGGTTCCACAAAATTGGAATAGGAATTGGAACTTTGTTTTTGCACACATACACATATACACACACACGTGTGTGTGTGTATATACACACACATGTGTATATATACACACACACATATATACACACATGTGTATATACATACACACATATGTGTGTGTATATACATGCATGTGTGTGTATACACACATGTGTACACACACACATGTGTATACACACACATGTGTATATACACACACATGTGTATATACACACACATGTATATATATGCATACACATGTGTATATATACACATACACATATATACACACATGTACACATATATACACACGTGTGTTTATATACACACACATGTGTATATACACACATATGTGTATATATACATATGTTTATATATATGTATATATACACACATACACACATTCGTGTGTATATATACACATACACATATACACATGATATACACACATGTGTGTATATACATACATGTGCATTTATACAGACACATGTGTATATATACACATACACATGTGTGTATATACACACACACATATATACACATGTATACATATATACACACATATGTGTATACACATATATAGACATATATACATACATTTGTGTATATATATACACATATACACACATGTGTGTATATACACTTGTGTGTATATATACACACATGTATATATATATATACATCCTTATAGCAATATAATATACATTATTAAAACAAAAATGGGAATGAATTTTCCTTCCCAAAATAATACTTTCAATTCCAATTCCAATTTTCAATTCCAATAACAGGTCTGAGAAGGAATTGTGGAATGCTCAAAATGACCCAAAATTAGAATTCGCATAACCCTATTCCAATTTTTAATTTTTCCACCAAACAGGGAATTGAACATTTTTGGGAATTCAGAAATGCCAATTCCCATTCAATTCCAATTCCACCCTGAAACAAACGGGCCCTTAGGGGGTCCAATAATCGTGACATTTTTATCATCTCGACTCCCCAATAACTAATATTAAAGGAGTCCCAAAAATGATAACACATGTACCAATAGCTGATCACACATGTACTAATAGCCGATTGTTTTTTTTAGCTTTTTTGGTTGGTAATTGGCCATTTTTGGCACCACTATTGGGACATTTCGTAATCGACTACTGGGACATTTGGCCACAAGTACTAGCATTTTTGAGTGAACGGGTACTAGTGCAAGAACATAGTGGGTATTTGATGACACTTTGAAATGACCACTTTTTGACCACTCTGTTTTCGACAGTCTCTACGGAGAGATCTGTGATTACCCAGATGCAAAAACCTTAATTGTAGGCAGTTAACTCGCATACAGAGACCAAAAAAAAATGTCAAAATCCGACATACCATTTAGAATCTATAGGTTCACGAAATTAGATTGTGTGAATACTAGATCCTTTCCCCTAATGCTAAATAATATATTTTACTTTTTCATTTTGCTTTTCTACAATATATTCATTACAATTATATAATTTCAAAATTGTAATGTTAGCTTTCTTTACTTCTGAGTCTTCTGAGTTAAACTGTATGTGCTACTTTTTATCATCAAAGTTGATCATACTACATGATCAGTTAGAAAATGAAAGAAACAGAAAGGTGAAAAATCTTCATTATCAGAATAAAGTATTCCATAACCTTGACTTTGTGCTCGAGTAGTCTTGACATTGTGCTTCAGTTTATAAAATTTTATTTGACACTGCTAGCTTATAAAATTACCATTGATAAATATAGGACCATGAGTAATCGAATACTTCTAATGTTGCAGAACAAAGAATAAATACAGGGATGTGGTAGTTTGAGAGATTAGTTTAATATTCCGATGGATGAGCAGCTGGTGTTCTGGTTTTCTGTTCTGGTTAGTAGTGTTGTGGTCGCCTCTTTTGCATTGCTATGGAGAAGAAAGACGAAGAGCCTTCCTCTTCCACCTGGACCACCTGCTTGGCCTATCATAGGAAACCTCTTTCTGCTAGGCGAAAAACCCAATGAGTCACTGTTTGCCATTTCTGGGCAATATGGTCCATTAATGACACTCTTTCTTGGCATGAAAACAACAGTGGTGGCATCCTCTGCTGCCATGGCGAAGGAGGTGCTCAAAACCCATGACAACACCCTTGCTGGCCGGACCGTCCAACATTCGATGAAGATACTCTCTTACCACAAGTCCTCAATAATATTTGCTCAAAATGAATCCCACTGGCGAAACTTAAGACGTATTTGCACTACAGAGCTTTTGTCTCCCAAAAAACTCCAAGCTTCGCAACATGTCAGAACAGGTTCAGTTTTCCAAATGATTTGATCGGTTTTTGAGGAAAACAGTGTGAAGGGAAAAAGAGTGAACTTTGTCGAATTAATATTCCACACGGTTCTGAATGTGATGTGTAATATGATGTTCAGTACAAAGGTTTTCTACCCAAATAATCCCGACTCCATGGAATTCATTGATGCTCTTCTTTCATGGGCTAAGCTTGCTGAAAAACCCAGTTTGGCTGATTTTTTCCCATGGCTTGGGTTTGTGGATCTTCGTGGCGTCGACCGTAAAATAGGATCCCATTTAAAACGAGCTTACCATTTCTTAGATCTGTGCATAAGCAATCGACTGGCGAGTAAAAGCAGAGAGGCAAATGATGAAAGAGAGAGAGAGAAGGATTTTCTAGACGTGCTGCTTGATATGAGAGGCCAGGATCTTAGTCTGACAGATATCAGAGCAATACTTTTTGTAAGCTCAATTTTCTGGTATTTTGTATAAAGTTTCAATCGTTGCCATTTCTGGCAGGATTTGAACAGAAAAGTTGAATTTTGAGGTAATTTCTGTCTGTCTTGGTTGTTGCAGGAACTGCTAGCAGCCGGTAGTGACACTACTTCTGCGACCATAGAATGGGCCATGGTGGAACTCATTCGTAGTCCAGATAAAATGCAAAAACTCCAAGTGGAATTGGAGGAGGGCGTGGGTCGGGACAGAAGAGTGGAAGAATGTGACGTAGAGCATCTGCCTTATCTCCATGCAGTGGTGAAAGAAGTGCTTCGCCTATATCCAGCTGGTCCTCTTTTAATCCCTCACAGAGCGAACACCTCTTGTGAAATAGAGGGGTTTTTGATTCCTAAAGACACGCAGGTGTTGGTTAATGTGTGGGCAATGGGCAGGGATCCTACAGTCTGGATTGAGCCCTCTAAATTTATGCCAGAGAGATTTTTTGAGGGTGAGAAGGCTAAGATGGAGTTTAAGGGACAAGATTTTGAGTTTATACCATTTGGAGCAGGGAGAAGAATATGCCTTGGACTTCCTTTGGCTGATAAGATGCTTCATTTTTTTTTGGCCTCGCTGATTCACTCCTATGACTGGAGTCTTCCTGATGGAATGAGCGCGGAGGAAGTGGACATGGACTACTTACTTGGAGTGGTATTGAAGAAGCGTCAGAAGTTGGAAGCAATCCCCACACCACGCCTGCAACATAACATGTATTAGTAGTTTCAAGAACATGGTAATTTGATCA
This sequence comes from Thuja plicata, assembly GCA_018584345.1. NCBI lineage: Eukaryota > Viridiplantae > Streptophyta > Pinopsida > Cupressales > Cupressaceae > Thuja > Thuja plicata. The sequence goes on from MU226203.1 coordinate 130,896, forward strand.
CCAAGTTAACTGGTTGCCAAGGTCTGATACCGTCTTAGAGTTGATCGCAGCAAATTTACCACTAAACTGGTCATTATATATGGATATTCTTACATATATATATATATTTGGCCTGTAATCATAATGTTCAAAGCTGAATAAATATACAAGAGCCTCTTTACAGTTCTCTTCAGATTTTTGTTCTACTGAAAAAATGCTTTAAACTTTTAGGATTCAGTTGATAGTTCAAGAGTGATGATTAGGTCTATTTTCTTATAGATAAGATTTACTGGAGGGATAGTTATACACCAATGATTTTGGCATCTATTATGGCGCTGGTCTCTTAATAAAAATAAAACTCTGAACTTTGAAAAAAACCATCGCTTGTGTAAAGATGGTTTTACCTTTTTTCTACTTGTAATAGCATTGTGGTAAGGTTTCAATCAAACCCAATATTTCAAATCAAGACGCTTTACTACAACGAACGACATATGTACGTGTGGTCACGATCTACACAGCTATCTAATGTTTTTGAAACTGTAGCTGCCGTGAAAAATCTGATTTTCCAAGCATCAATGATATTGTTCAACTTAACAATGACGACAGCAATGACGTTTCTTCATGTCTGAATTCAATTTCTTCGTTGTAAAGTTGTAGATAAAATTAAACTTGGTGTAGGTTAATGTACTAAAGACAAAAAAAAAAAAAAAGTTCAAACTTTTTTTTAAAAAATTTGTGAAAATTTAATAAGTTTTTGGCAATTTTTTTGTGGTTTTCGACTACAAAATAGGCAGATCATGAAGAACAGATGTTGAAAATTTTAAAAAAATCTGTGATGTTTTCAGATTTTTCAAAAATAATCAATAATACATTCTGTCTGAAACTTAGTTGCGTCTATTAAAATTAGCCAATTATCATTTATTACTAATAAATTGCAGCAACAGCTATCTGCATAAATTCAGAAATTCAGAGAAGCTTGTTCACCGTTGGATACCTGCACTTCATCGTCCACATTTACTTTTTTTCCAGCTGGCAAATGATTTTATGACTGCAAATTGCTTGTATTTCTAAAATGTATTTTCCATTACACAGCATACATGGATGTTAAAAGAATATTTATATACCATTATTTCCCTGTTCTTTAAAACAGCGTATACATGCATTTTTCGAATCACATGTCTAAAATCTTTGTTGCATAGAATTTGTCTGTTTTGACTAATAGAATACATAACATTATTTGAATAGATAATATTCTTTCTTGATGCAGGGCGTTCAAATTCTCTTCTCTAGTGCTTTAGAAACTGAATGAAGAAGAGTCTAAGATTAGTAAACTAGTAGGTGCCGTTCAGTAACATATGGAAGAGGGGAGCGAGGCTTTTAGTAATTCGTTTCAGGATGATGCCTTCTAAAGGCTGGATAACAATTTGGGGGAAGGCCGCAGTTTTTTTTCGGACTTTGTTTTCAGAAGAGTGAAGTTAGAAATTTTGGAGATTGCGTGTGTGGGGGTTGCATAGGTTTGGGGGAAGAATTGAGGGAATTGAAGAGGATTTTGGGTGTGAAGTCATTTCTGATTGTAAAAGGCACTATGTTGTAGGTTCGAGAACAGTTCAAATCAGTTTTTTTATTGAGAAGTCAATAGACTTGGCTCACTGTTTTGTACATCTATTTGAGGTTCAAATAAGGACAGTTCAATGAGTTTGTTTACATGTTTGAATCTATCTGTAGATCAGATTGCTTGAGTGTTGAAGTATGTTGATCTAATCTACTGTAGATTAGATCAATTTTGAAGTGTTTTGGAATTTATTTATCTATTACATTTTTGTACAGTCTAAATTGATCTAGTAGTCTAAATTGATCTAGTAGAATTATACACTTGAAAGTTCTTTTTCTTTGTTATCACACGAAATTCTGGGCGAGCTATAAATCATTTTATAAAGTAGTTTTTTTTGGAACGGAATCGATGTCATTAGTGACCGTTTACTACTCAGGCCCTGTGACTTTCGTTGGCACCACTTCATGCCCGTCATTGCAAAGCCATCTGTTTCAAGATAAAGTAGATTTGAAATGTATTTAAAAGGAATTTTGGGCAGTGTTAGTCTTGGCAGGACTTAGGGCGTTAGTAAATGTGAACAAAAATAATTATATTTAAAGTCAGTACAAAGGTTGCTATCTGATCGATCTGGATAGCACATTTATTTCATAGCAATCCAATCTACCAACGGAAGAAGACAATATTCAGGCTGATGGCGTGTCCTACATACGACATAAGACTGTAGATTGGCGGAAAAAAGTTTGTTTGCTTTTGTTTATCTTACTCTACACCTGTCACAGAGTAACTTTGAAGGCGTGGATCTCACGAAACTTATCTATTCATTTTTTCAAAGTGCTGCAGACAAAAGGATTAATACGGGGAATGCGGCAATGAAACCTCAATGCTGGAACTTTGTCCTCCATTCTCATGGAAAGCTATTATGCCCATCTTTTGTACTGCTATTATGTACTTGTTAGCATTGTTTTGATCTTACTCTCTGTATTACTATGGAGGAAAAATACGAAGAGGCTGCTTCTTCCACCTGGGCCACCTGCTTGGCCTATTGTAGGAAACCTCTTTCTGCTAGGCAAAAAACCCAATGAGTCACTGTTTGCCCTTTCTGGGCAATATGGTCCATTAATGACACTCTTTCTTGGCATGAAAACAACAGTGGTGGCATCCTCTGCAGCCATGGCGAAGGAGGTGCTTAAAACCCATGACAACATCCTTGCTGGGCGGGTCCCAATTCATGCAGCGACGGTACTCTCTTATGACAAGTCTTCAATAATTTGGGATCAAAATGGATCCCAATGGCGAAAACTCAGGCGTATTTGCACTACAGAGCTTTTCTCCCCCAAGAAACTCCAAGCTTTGCAGCATGTCAGAACAGAATCGGTTTTCCAAATGATTCGATTGATTTTCCAGGAATACTTTCTGAACGGAAACAGAGTGAACTTTGCCGATATAATATTCAACACGGCTCTGAATTTGATAAGTAATATGATGTTCAGTACAAAGGTTTTCGATCCAAATAATCCCGACTGTATGGAGTTCACGAACGCTCTTACCTCATGGGTGAAGCTTGCTGAAAGACCCAATTTGGCTGATTTTTTCCCATGGCTTGGGTTTCTGGATCTTCAGGGCGTTGATCGTAAAATAGGGGCCCATTTAAAACGAGCCCATTATTTTTTAGATCTATGGATAAGCTATCGACTGGCGAGGAGAAGCAGAGAGGCCGAGGAAGAAGGAGAGACAGAGAAGGATTTTTTGGATGTGCTGCTAGATATGAGAGGCCATGATCTCAGTCTGACAGATATCAGAGCAGTACTTTTTGTAAGTACAATTTTTTGGTATATAAAGTTTAAATTGGTATCCATTTCTGGCTGGATTCAAACACCAAGTTCAGTTTTGTTGTCTTTTTGGGCTGGACTTAAATCTGATTTTGTTAAATTGTTATAGGAACTGTTGATGGCCGGTAGTGACACTACTTCTGGAACGCTAGAATGGGCAATGGCAGAACTCATTCACAATCCAGATAAAATGAAAAAAGCCCAAGTGGAATTGGAGGAGGTTGTAGGTCACAGTAGAAGGGTGGAAGAATGTGATATTGATAATCTACCTTATCTCCATGCAGTGGTGAAAGAAGTGCTTAGAATGTACCCAGCTGGTCCTCTTCTGATCCCTCACAGAGCAACAAGTTCTTGTGAAATAGAGGGATTTGTGATCCCCAAGGACACCCAGTTGTGGGTTAATGCGTGGGCAGTGGGAAGGGATCCTGCTGTGTGGAATGCGCCTTCCAAATTTATGCCACAGAGATTTTTGGAGGGTGAGAAGGCTAAGCTGGACTTTAAGGGACAAGATTTTGATTTAATACCATTTGGGGCAGGCAGAAGAATATGCTTGGGGCTTCCTTTGGCTGATAAGATGCTTCATTTTATTCTGGCTTCGTTGATTCACTCCTTCGACTGGAGTCTTCCTGATGGAATGATTGCCGAGGAACTGGACATGGACTATTTATTTGGAGTAGTTTTGAAGAAGCGTCAAAATTTGCAAGCAATCTCAACACCACGCCTGCCACATAACATATATTAGTGCTTCAACACGAAGACAACTTGTTTTTCATGTTCATTGGTTACCAAAGTTTGATAGCATCTTAGAATTGATTGATTACAAGATATTTAGCAAAAAGCCACAATCATATGGTTTTGGATAACTTTTGTTGGGATGTTTTCTATCATAATGCTCAAGATAAAGTTTAGTTTCCAGTTTTGGGTTTCTTCTGTTGGGCTTGGCGATTCAAAGTCTAGGAAGCCTCAATCCTCCTTGAGGTTGAAAGGATGCATGATTTAAATGCAGGAAGTATCATAATGGCGTTATTAAGCATGCTTGAGATTTAGATGCTTTATCTTTTTTAATGATTTGGTAAATTTTGTATGGGTTTTTTTATCAATTGTAAGAATAAATTGATTGTTTTTATACGCACTCGAGTTAATGGTAGTATATGGGACAACACCCATTTTATTGATCAAACAATGTTCTAAAATACCATTATACACTAATTCATAAGGCATAATGTTTATACACTAATTCATAAGGCATAATGTGGAAAGTAGTCACAAGTAACTGGTCTTGTATAGTGTTAGGGAAAGTAACATAACTAATGGATTCATGTACAATTGCCTAAGTTACTGGATACACAGCTCAGAAGCTGGATGCGGAAGTGGGTTCGTAACGGATGCAAATTTGCTGTAGATACGGATGCGGATGCAGTTACCTAAGAAGTCTGCAGCTTTAGTATTTATTGGCATTAATCTCATCAAATATTAATAATTAATCTCATCAAATATTAATAATTATTGGCATTGAGGGTCCGTTTGGTTGAGGGGTGGAATTGGAATTGAACGGGAATTGGCATTTCCGAATTCCCAAAATGTTCAATTCCCTGTTTGGTTCCAAAATTAAAAATTGGAATAGGGTTATGCGAATTCTAATTTTGGGTCATTTTGAGCATTCCACAATTCCTTCTCAGACCTGTTATTGGAATTGAAAATTGGAATTGGAATTGAAAGTATTATTTTGGGAAGGAAAATTCATTCCTATTTTTGTTTCAATAATGTATATTATATTGCTATAAGGATGTATATATATACATGTGTGTATATATACACATATGTGTGTATATGTGTATATATATACACAAATGTATGTATATATGTGTATACACATGTGTGTATATGTGTATATACATACATGTATGTGTGTGTATATATATATGTGTGTGTATACACACATGTGTATGTGTATATATACACATGAATGTGTGTGTATGTGTGTACATATACACACACACACACATATATATGTGTGTGTGTATATACATATACACATGTGTATATATACACACATGTGTATATACACATGTGTGTATATATGTGTACATGTGTGTATATACATACATGTGTGTGTATATATGTGTGTATGTGTATATCTACATATGTGTGTGTGTACACACAAATGAGTGTATATACACACACATGAGTATACATATGTGTGTATATATACACATGTGTGTGTATGTGTATGTGTGCAAAAACAAAGTTCCAATTCCAATTCCAATTTTGTGGAACCAAACGCAGAATCTGCATCTTCTCAGTCATCTTCCAGGTGAACCAAACAGGACAGCCTAATTCTAGAATTCATTTTGAGAATAGCCCAATTGCCAGAATGGATTCAATTCTAGAATAGGCAATTCCAGCATGCACAAATTCCACGAAACAAACGGGCCCTGAACGTCATCGAATATTAATGATTAATCTCATTGAATACATATTTCATAGGAGCAGGCATGGAGGCAGCTCCCAATGGTCAAGTTTAAGAAATGTTTATATGATTTGTTCAATCAATATTATTATCACATAATTTGATTTCCAAATAACAATGATCGTTAGCCACAAATAAATTTAGTATTTATTTGCATTAATCTCCTTGAATATTAATGATTAATCTCATCGAGTATTAATGATTAATCTCATCAAATATTAATATTTATTGGCATTAATGTCATTGAATATTAATGATTAATTTAACTGCATTAGATTACTATTGTTCACAATAGTAATTTATTAACTAGTTAATAATTATGAAAAGACATGTAACTCTTTATAAAACATTGCATTCTTTCAAGTTATAGATATAGATATGGCTTATTGAATATTTGGAATTTTCTCCTTCAAAATAGGAGCTCCTATTTTTTAGTGTTCATATATAAATGTGTAAAAAAGAGGCGGGGCTAGAAATTGCCCCACTAGTTTATGAATATTTTTGCCACTTGTCAAACATTCCATTTTAGAATCTTTTTAACAAGTAATTTTGGAAGGAAAATGAGCTTTTTACTTTTTTATATACACAAACTATGGAAGAGAAATGTATTGTATTCATGAGACCACCCACTTCCTTAAATATTGGTGTTTAAACTTCAAAACTAGACTACAAAATTCATCGGACTAGTACAATTAAAATATTACTAGAAAGTAGCAAACTTCTAAGAAGTAGAAGTACAAACCCGTGTCACACTTTTATAAAGGAAGAGGTCCACATCATGCAAACTCTTCAACTTTAATGACATAAAAGTGACATTTGTGTTTAGAATTTGAGAATGGTGTAAACTAATAAAATGTGTTGAAATGGATGAACTTTATGCCTATACTTTTTAAATTTTTTTTGAACAAGAATTGACAATTTTTTAATTGTTGAAAATTGCTAAAAATTTGGAGTCTAGTTCTCACCAAACAAGTATATGCAAATAATCTATTTTTCCTCTGATTTCAAAATATGTTATAAATAAAATGTATAGCTAGTGCAAAAAAGAAGAAAGATTGGGTTTCAATTTATATTTTCTTCGTTATAACTGCTCAAAGTTGAACTTATATGAAATCGACAGTTTTCATCTCTCACCGAATTCCCCCTATCAAATCTACACTATTTAGAAAAAAAATTACATATTCTTGAAGAGGACTCTTTCCTCTAGTGTTAAATATAAAATTTAATTTTTTTTTATATTACTATTTATTTATTTATTTGAAGCAACATCTTCTTGAATGTTAAAATACCTACTTCTTGTATTTTAAAATTATAATATATTATATATAATCAAAATACTATAAAATTTATATGAAAATGATCTTGACTCTGAGCTCTACAAAATGGTATTTTTAATATATTTTTTAAATATCATTATAAAGAGTAGGGGTTATTGAAACATCATTTTTTCTGAAATAATTTTATTTCTTTGGTAATGGGACCCAAATTGGTATACAACATGCATTTAATAGACATTTCCAATTGGAAAAGTGTAACCACTTATCTAACTTAGCTAGAATGAATCTAGCTAGACCATATGTTTGACGAAAATTAATTTGCTGATAAGTGAACTTGAAACGTGACACAACTTTGTGCTTTTACGTAGCTCAGCTCTATTTTTAGGAAGCCCCCTTCTATGAGACCCTAGCCTAAGCTATTTCAAGCCAATTCAATAAAGAATTGTAGGGCTAGCTGACCCACTTATCTCTATTTGTTGATGAGCCCATCTTTTGTTGTTATGTGGTCTATTAAAGAATCAAGTCTTAGTTTGAACATTCGGTGTTTTGAAAAACAAATCTTCAGCTTGACTTCTAGACTAAAACCAAACCTAGCTTCTCTGTCAATGGTTAGGATTTTGAACATTTTGCTATTAGAAAAGATTAAATCTTGAGGTTAATTATAGGTCTTCAAGATTTTGATCATTTTGTAGGAATGTTGTTTTCACGATTTCTAACATTTTGCAATCTTTCATGGATGTTCAACAGTCCTACCCTCTATTGCGAACCATGCTATTATCTGTTGGGATTGCTTCAATGTTGTTTCTTCTTGTTGCAAAGTTTTTTTTTTGATGTAAAAACTACACCAAAATTTTTAATTAATCATCGAAGAGTCCAAGAGTAACAAACGAAATTTTAAGAGGAACTTAAACTAAAAAAAGGGCCAAGCCCTAAACTAGAGTGTCATATGGGCATTGCCCAAAAACTACCAAACATAAAGTATTAGAAATGAGAGTAGAAAAAGAAGCCCTCAAGTAGCCAAAGCAGTGGCAGAGGAAGACAAAGGGTTTTTCTTGTCGTTCATGTGTCCCCAACCAGCAATCTGAGAAGGCTCAGGGTTTGGAAGAGTCCATCTGGTCTACATTTTCTTCGTCCTCCTCATCTCTGCGTGGTGAAATAGCTAGAGAGAGCCAAGGGAAACCTTTTGCTGAGGTGCAACCTGTGGTTCTATCCGTTGGCTAGCCAGAGGTGGCCAAGTGGGTGTTGGTCGAAGCCCCCAACTAGAAGGGGAATCCCGACGGCAAGTTGGAGTTTGCAAAAGATGGGGAGAGCGACGACGTGGAGGGGAATTCTAGCTTGGGGGCCGAGACTGAGAATCTCTCCTTTGACTAGAACCACTACGATGTTGCCGTCGCCCACGAGAGTGGGAAGGAGCGCCAGAAGTAGAAGCATCCAGTGGAACTCTGGCCACAGTACATGGGGCATTGCCCTAGTGTTGAAGAAGCTCCTGCAAATGAGAAACCTCAAGAGTAGCCTTATTTGCTTGGACTTGAATCTGGAATATGACATTATTATAAATACACGCTTTAGCAAATAAGTCTACATTAGTATCAATAATAGTATTCGAGAAAAAAGCTAAATTTCTTTCTTTCCAAATTGTAAAGAAAATTTTCATTTTGAAAGTGTGCCAAATTTGCAAGATAGGAAATGGAAGATCTAGGTGATCACCAAAAAGAATGAGAGGCCAAGTAAACATGGAAGAGTGGAATGAAGAAAAAAAAACTATGAATCTAGACCTAATAGTTTTGTGCCCGCTGATAGAACCAAAAACTATTTCCATTATTGAAAATATTTGCAACACCAAATAGAGACATGTCATCAGAAATGACATATCTCTATTTGGCATTGCAAATATTGTCAATAAGGGAAAAGGAAAAAATCTTCATCCATGAAACTTAAGTTTGCCTTGGATTGGAGAGAATATTGGGTTCCTGAATGCCCTAAGAGTTGATCAATGTGACAAGTGGGTTGTGGACAAGGTTGCCAAAGATGGCCCCATTTGTAAGACCTCCCTAATGACCTACCCAAAAACCATGCTCATTGGCCAAGTAGGCAACAACTTTCTATTATAGTGTTCCCCATTTTTACTCCTTCCTCCTCACCAACATGACAAGATTTATTATTTTTGTTGAGCTTGACCATATTGTTATTCTACAGATGTCGCTATGAGAGTTTCTTTTTGTATGCTTTTACTTGATGAGAATAAAGGTATGTAAGTCTTATTTTGTGTGAAATTCATGATTAACATCTAGAGGTCATTGATACTTGCGCTTACAATGAGGCTCTAACAATCAAATTCAATAAATCATTAAAAGATTTTAAAATATAAGAATTATCAAAACATGCACAACCTCAAATCATTACATGTTTATTTGCCATTAGGATGCAATGTGAGAAAACCTTGAAATTGTAAGACTCGGAACCCACTCCTCTTTCATGTCAAATGGTATACAAACTAGGGAGTCACAATCTCTACTAAATGTTAGCACATTAGATAAACAGTGCAACATACATTTTTATTAACCTTTGATTCAACTTGGTTTAATTTACACGCCTTACACTTGTTCGTCTGTTAGATCTAGAAAGTTATCCTATCAACATTTGGTAGGGACTCCTAGTGCACCACAACCCAACAAAGTTTATATTCCTAGCATATCACTCTTAGCCTCTCCAAACATGTAAAATATCTATAAATAGAGGACGTAACTGTAATCAATTGCAAATAAAAAAGATGAACTTTATGTCTGTTTTCTTTACCTCTACTAGCCTTCATTCCTCTGAATGTAATGGCCATGGGAGATGCCCCGCTTCATAGTATAATCTAAACCTTTGGAAAAAATTTATACCGGCCATTGACACATCATATTTGTCCAATGCATATTTCAATCTCTCCCAACTTTGTGACTTCAATTCCTTTTCCTTAGCCCTCTTTTCATTCTTGCAGGCCTCCTGGGATTCTACCTACTCTTTCTGCAGGTTTATTTATTTCCTAAGAGCATCCAACCGCTCCTTCATTTCCTTCTTTTCTTCTTTAATTTATTTCTTGAGGGCATGTAGTTCTATTAATAATGATTTCTCTAACCTGTCATTTTTTTCTTTCACAACTTTGATTAAGTCCCCTTGTCCTGCCACTCCGCTGCTTTAAGAACAATCACCACCTTTAGTGAAATCACTTACTAATATCATTTGGTCATCGACACCTTCCTTCAAATTCATTCGCTCTATGTTTTTGTTTTCAGGAACCTCTATATTTTGAGAATCTATAGCATCTTTCTCCTTGACACTATCTTCTGATTTCTCTATTGGTGGGTTTTTATTTGTATCTCTTCCCTAAGAATCCGTAGCTATCTTTTCACCTTGGTTGCTTTCTATAATCCATCTCTCTTTCTTTATGTAGTTCTCAACGATCACTCATAGTGACGCTCTCGTAGGCCCTGGTTCTAATCTCGATCTTGATTTTGATTCTGGTTCGGATTTATAAGTTTAAAGAAGATCAATCTCATTCCATCTTTGCAAAAGAGGCGAGGAAGTTCGTATTCTTAATTGGAATCACACACACACACACACACACACACACACACACACACATATATATGTTCTCTTTTAACTTATGCATACCTTTACAAGACTATTTATGTTGTCCTCAAATTCCCAGTAGATGAATATCCAAGTAACCAAATGGACTTGCCATCCATCCTAACGATTGGTTTCATTGTTGATAACGAAGATATTCCACACCAGTCAATGGTAGGTAAGTAAACGCTTCCACTCTCGAGGCAATTTTCATAAATCTGTAGCAATTTTTTGGAAGCGGCAAAATGTCTCTTGTTCCTCTTTACTGTATCTTATGAACAATAGCTCCCTTATAGGAATTACCATATTTGTTTCACTGGTATGTTTGTCAACTGCATTAGTACGTGTCTTTATTATTAATAAAAAAATAATGTAAATTGCCAAGATTGAAATTATAATTGTACAGATGATTTGATATGAGAATATTGTAAAAATGAATGGACATGCCTATTCCATTTGCGCCGTGAATTTCTTCAAGTGGCTGTGTTTGCAGTGAAGTGTCTACTAATTTTGCTGAGCTACTACCTTCTCCTAATTAAAAAAGAAGTGTCTATCAGTTGCTATAGCTACAACACTTAGAAAGTACTAAGCAAACAAATCCTCCTTAAAATTGCAGAGACTACAATTATAACTCTAAAGCGAGTTTGGTATCAGAATATTGTAAAAATGTATGGGTTTACTTGTTGCATCTGCACCTTGAATATCTATGGAAAATCTTTCCATTGGTTGTACTTGTGGTATTGTGTCTACTATTTCTGCTGAGTTATTGTCTTCTTTAGAAAGTATAAAGCAATGTTTATCAAATGCTCTAGTTAAAAAAATAAGAAATTACAAAGCAGATATATGTCACTACTTTTGTTTCATCTCTTACCTGAGATAGGAGTCACTGAGCCAAGCATTTCTTCAAGAAGATCACGTACAACATAATCTTCATTTGACCGTTCTAATGCATAAAATAGAGCATTGTATGCTACATCTATTTCTGGTACAACTACAAAATCACTTTCTGAATCAGAATGGTCTTCCGTACTTTGCTTTCGGAACACTCCCAAGTGCCGATGTAAAAAATTCTTAGATTGGACTTGGCTAGGGTCAGGGAGGTCTAATGGAAGTTGTATTATCTTTTGTAAATACTTGTCTGCTAACTTGCTATCTTTTAAGGATTTATCTCTGTGAAAGATGAAGAGCTGAAACAAATGCGAAAAACAAGAATACAAAACAGAGTACACACTATTTACCGTGGTTCGACAAATTGCCTACGTCCACACTGAGTAGGAGAATATATTAATCAAATCCAAAAAACTGTCACAAGTTACAACGATTACAATATAAATAAAGAGCTCCAAAAAAGACTCTTGAAAGCCACCGCAGGAAATCCAAGAGACAGAGTCTCTTGGATGGAAGGCAGAGATGGTTGGGCTTCATATCCCAAACAATCTCCCACTTGAAGATCAACCACTGCTGTAACAAGCTATTCCACTACTCTAATCCTTGCTATCACATGCTGGAAATGCCGAGAGAAGCTCGACAAAACTCAAACTTCTCCCGTGTTACAACCTTCGTGAGGGCATCAGCTGGATTTACTTTTGTGTCAATTTTGACAACTTGTAGTTTTTCTTCTTCAACCATATGCCGAATGTAATGATAATGCAAGTCAATGTGCTTCGAGCGTCGCTGAGATGTATGATGCTTGCTCATGAATGTAGCGCTACTACTGTCACAAAAAAGAGTAAAATCTGATTGTTGCAAGCCCAATTCCCTATACAAAATCTGCAACCATACCATCTCTTTTGTCCCCTTGGAGAGAGCCATGTATTCAGCTTTAGCAGATGATTGTGCAACCAAATGTTGCAATCTAGAACCCCAACTGATGGATGCCCCGACAAATGTGAAAGCATAACCTGAGGTGGATCTCCGCTTGTCTTAATCTCCACCAAGATCCGATTCTACGAATCCTTGCAATGCTGGCTTATCTGTCCCAAAACATAAAGAAAGATCAGAAGTACCTTTAAGGTACCGGAGAATCCATTTAACCGCCTCCCAATGAGGCTTGCCGGGATTACTCATAAACCGGCTAACTACTCCCACTGCATGAGCAATATCAAGGCGAGTAGAAATCATAGCATACATAATGCTGCCAACTGCTGAAGTATAAGGGATTCCCTTCATGAATTCTGTATCCTCGTGTGTTGTGGGACACATTTCAGCAGTCAAACGGAAATGAGATGCTAAAGGGACACAAACTGGTTTGGCTTCTAGCATGCCAAATTTGTCCAATACCTTGTCAATGTATTGCTTTTGAGATAACCAAAGTTTCCTGTTGGATCTATCCCTTGAAATGGTCATCCCAAGTATCCTCTTGGCTGCCCCCAAATCTTTCATTGCAAATCTGTTTGCCAAATGCTTCTTCAATTCACGAACAACCTTCATACTGGTTCCGGCTACTAGCATATCATCCACATATAGTAAGAGAATTATAAATTCACTTGTGGGCAACTGTTTATAATAAACACATGGATCAGCCTCCGAATGTATGAACTTGTGCTCAATCATAAACTGATCAAATTTCTTGTACCATTGCCTTGGGGCCTGCTTAAGTCCATACAAGCTTCTCTTCAATCTGCAATAAAGATGCTCCTTCCCCTTTTTCACAAAGCCTTCTAGTTGCGTCATTTAAAGTTCTTCATCTACATCACCATGTAGGAACACAGTCTTGACATCCAACTGCTCCAACTCAAGATCCCATGAAGCAACCAAGCCTAGAATGGTTCTAATAGTAGTCATCTTGACTACCAGGGAAAAAATCCCATTGAAGTCGATACCCTGCTGCTGTCCATATCCTTTTACCACTAATCTGGCCCGATAACAAACCTTGCCGCCATCTTCTTCCTTTAATTTATAAACCCATTTATTCTTGAGAGCTTGTCTATTTGGTGGCAAAGTCACCACGTCCCAAGTCTGATTCGCTGCCAACGAATCCATTTCCTCTTTCATAGAATCTTGCCATTTCTGCAAATCTGAGGCTCTGCAATAGACTTTGTAATTTCCAGGCTCCAATTGATCATACTAGTAAAAACGGTTCTGCCTCCTCTACAAATAATAGTTCATAATCAGAGAACTTTGATGGGATTTTTCTCTGTCTAAAAGACCTTCGCAATTCGTGAATCTGTTCTGGTTCAATACTCTGTTCTGATGATCGATCAACAATGTTTTTCTCTTTGTTATCAGAAGTATTGATTTGTCTTTGTATGCCAATGTCATGCTCCAAGGCAAGAGTATAATCTGCGAGACCAAGAGGAGGAACAACCTACAAATGATTGACATTTATCCCCAATTCAACAGTGGTTCCATCGTGACTGATTGCAGGGCAGTGATTTTCACCATGACCCCTGATCTCTTTTTCCCTTTCCAGCTGTCTGCTGCTCTGCCTGGTCTTCATTTATGTCGTGGGCTGACTACTGCTGGGAGCCCACGCAACAGCAGCTTGGATCGTGCGGGCTGTCTGCTGTTTGGACCCCGCAACTCCTGCTGCTAGAGCTACGCGTGGGGTTGGAGAAGAGTCCCCCGCAGCCTTTGCTGCTCTGTCCATGCCGGTAGAGGAAGTAACTCCCGCAGCTGCAGCTGCTTTGTCCAATCGGGCGTAGGAACATGAACCTGCGGCAGCTTCAGCTGCTTGACTAACTCGTGAGGTGGGAGACCAATGGGCATTCACCAAAATTGGTGTTTGCTGTCCACGCGGGTGAGTAGGAAAGTCTGCAGCCTCCAAATCTGAATTATTATGATAGGATGTGTAGTCATCGCTATCAGAAAACAGGGGACAATTCTCATTTTGAGATTTTGAGTGTGGGTAAAGATCTGTGGGAGGCATAGATGTGACCACAGAGGGCATAGAATTTTTCTTCATAGCAGGTGTGGAGTTTTGTGGAAACCCTGGAGTGATACCCAAATTATTCATTACTTCAAACAGAGGTACATATTCCTTTGACTGCTCTTGTTGAATGCTAAAAGCTGGGAAAGCTTTTTCATTGAAAATCACATCGCGACTACGAATGATCTTTTTGTCAATAGGATCTCATAAATGAAAACCATATTGATTTTCTCCATATCCAACAAAGATACAGTGCTGAGATTTGGAGTCCAATTTACTCCTTTTTTCTTTAGGAACATGCACATATGCTTCACATCCAAATACCTGTGTGAGTAGGAAATCCGCTTTCCAAGTCATTCTTCTTCCGGAATGCCAAAATCTAGTCATGATGAAGGACTCCGATTAATGAGATACACTGCTGTATTACACACCTCAGCCCAAAATTCCTTACTCAGTCCGGCATTAGAGAGCATACACCGAGCTCTCTCAAGAATAGTTCTGTTCAGCCTTTCTGATGCTCGATTTTCTTGTGGAGTAAATGGAACAACCTTGATTCGACGGATACCATTATCCACACAAAAATAATCAAATTTTGAGGAGCAGAATTCTCCTCCATTATCACTTTTTAGACACTTAATCTTGTGTCCACATTGATTTTCAACAAAAGTTTTAAAAACTTTAAATTTGGAGAAAACTTCAGATTTCCTAGAGAGCATATAAATCCAAACTTTTCTTGTATAATCGTCTAGAAAAGTAACAAAATAATTTGCCCCGCCAAAAGAGGTTACCTCAATGGGTCCAAAGACATCAGTGTGAACAAGCTCCAAGGGTGTTCCCTTCTTCTCATTACCGGTCTTCAAGAAGCTGACCCGCCTCTGTTTTCCATAGAGACAATGTTTACAGAATTCTATATCAATAGATTTCAGCCCCGGTAGTTGATCTCTTTTCAGCATTATATCGAGTCCTTTCCGACTCATGTGCCCGAGCCTTTGATGCCAAAGCTCCGAGTTGCTGTCCACTGTTGTCATAGCAGCTCCCACTTCATCATTACTTTCTAGGATATATAAGCTCCCAACTTTATCTCCTTTTGCAACTATCAAGGACCCCTTTGTTATCTTCCATGTATCCAGATTGAAGAATGTATGGTAGCCTTGAGTATGAAGTTGAGAAACAAAAATCAGATTTATCTTCAATTTTGGAACATGTCGAACATCCTTTAATAGCCATTGTCCTCCTTCATGTAATGACAATAAAATATATTACCCTTTCCAATAATGTCACAAGCATTATTGTCACCCAAGAAAACTCTCCCAAAATTACCTTCTTGGTAATTTGTGAACAACTCCGTGCGTGAGGAAGCATGAAAGGATGCACCAGAATCAAGTACCCACGATTCTAAAATAGTATCACTCGCTGAGAGAACTAAAATCCTGAAATCATTCTTTTCATAAGAAATATTTGCTTGGCTGGCCCGCACCTTGTCTTGTGCCTTTTTATAAGAACGACAATTTTTCTTTGAGTGGCCTGGTTTGCCACAAAACCAGCAATCCCCTTTGCTTTCTTTCAAATCTGTCCCTTTTGCAGATTTTGATCTCCCTCTATAGTTGGAGTTTCTACCTCTTTAATGTCTCCTTCCTCTATTGTCGATGCTTACTGCCGTTAAGGCTTCACCGGACGAAGGAACATCACTCTTTCTTCTCATGTCTTCACCGAGAAGAGTAGCTGCAACTTCATCAAAAACTAACTTTTTCTTGCCGGGAGACAATGTGCTTATCGCTGTTACAACTCCATCCTAGCTTGCTGGAAGAGAACATATCAATAAGACAACTTTTTTTTATCGCTTGGTGGCATGCCTACCGAATTTGCTTGGCTGAGAAGAGTATTAAATTTGTTGAGGTGATTTTCCATGATGCCACCATCCTTCATTTTTAGACTGTAGAGTTTCTTCATAATGAAAACCTTGTTTGCAGCAGACGCCATTGCATAAGTAGTTTTTAGCTTATCCCAAACTACCTTTGTTGTTGTTTCTTCTGTAACATTGAACAACACATTTTCGGACAGCGAAAGAAGAATTGTCGCTCTTGCCTTCCTGTCCATTGTTTCCCAATCCTCATCAGACATCGTGTCTGGTTGCTTCCATTTCCCCTCTA
>MU226203.1:154916-172827 GCA_018584345.1 Thuja plicata
TCACTTAGTTGATAGTTGATAATGCTTAGAGAAAAATGAGAGAGAAGGCTTCCTTTTATATGAAATTAGGGAACAATCTTCTAAGGAGGCCTACATAGGATAATTAAATCATCATTTAAGCCTTTACTCCTAGGAGAGGACCTATATTAAATATAATTTAGGAATCAACCAATTCGGAACCCGGAACAGCCGACTCGGAAGCGGGATAGAAGTTTTTGCAAAGACTGACATTTGGGAAACTGTGGGATTCTGGGTTTGGGACCCTGGGACAGGGTCGAGGTCGGCCCTGTCCTAGGATATGGTCGAGGTCAACCCTATCCTAGGGTAGGGCCAAGGTCGACCCTGTCCCTGTATCCTAGAAACAGAGTCCTGCAACCCAGAATGCAGAAATCAGTCCCGAAAGTGGTATAAGGAGGAGTAGATAAGGGGGAGATGATGCAGAAATGGGGGGATGATGTAATGGAGGTCAAATACATCCCCTAAGGAGGGCTAAATGCTCTTAACATGGAAGTGCTTCCATTTTAAGACTATACAACAATATAAATAAAGAGCTCCAAAAAAGAGACTCTTGAAGCCACCGCAGGAAATCTAAGAGACAGAGTCTCTTGGATGGAAGGCAGAGATGCTTGGGCTTCATATCCCCAACAATCTCCATGCCTTTTCATTATTTCTCATTAGATCAGGCCTTTATCCATTCCTAGAACTACGTTGATCTCGCAGACAACTAATACCAGATTAATTGCCGACAAAACATGTATATCATAAAAAAATATTTTAACACATTGTTTTTGATTGCAGGGAAAATTAGGTTTTGAATGGGGACTCGAAACCCCTTACAATCTAGAATAAAAGATTTAACATTTAAGCACTCCAAAAAGAAACAGGACTGGAAACCAGTACACTAAAGCTAAAACTAACAACAAAAACCAAAAGCCAGAGACCAGCAAAAAAGACAAACCACCAGTACTAGAAACTAGAGCCCTAGACAAGCTCCTTGCAAGCCTTAGTGGCTTCTTGCTTCGCTTTAGATATCTTCTTTATCACTGCATTGAACTCTGAGAGTTCCAGGATCCTTTCATGAATTTTCTTCTTTCTTGAAGATCTAGTGCGTTTTCTGGGGCCATCATCTTCCAGGTTCTCTGTGATATCCTCTAGTTTTTTACTGGGGGACCCAGTATCCAGCTCTGCCTTAATGGTCAGGAAGCAATCCATGGCCGAACCCATAAAATTATTGTAGTCTTGCATATGTTTTTTATGGTATTCTCCATAGTTTCCATTCTAGCTTGTAACTGCTGCACATTATTGTCCTCATCATTAGTAACCTTGTCCGCCATAGTTTTGGGGCCAGATTCCAGCTGAGTTTGCAGAGAGTCCATCTTAGCAACAATCGAACGGTACTTGAGGTTTAAATTCTTGATCTCCTGGAACACCCATTTCATTAACCGAAAGGAATACATGGAAGCAACTTTGGCTATTTGGAGGACCCCAAAGGGGGGATCAATCTTATCGTCCATGTATTCCCTCAGTAATTGAACATTCCTTTCCTGCAAGTCCACCGTTTTGATGAAAGGGATGTTTTGAGAATTGCCAGGGACATTGTCTGTCTTCCCCTCAGGTAAAGTCGTCTCCTTGGCAGGGGAAGTATTCTCCACCTCCATTGCATCCTTTTGAGTGTCCTGACCACAATCCATAACAACTTCTAGCTTCGGAGATATAGACACATCATGGTCTTCAGAACTATCATACTCAACCAGAATTGGCACTTTCTAACCTCCAACATCCTCCTCCTTCATCTTATCCTCTTTTTTCTTCCTACTATCCGAGGTTTTACCTTTGTCTATAGAGCCCGTAACCTCTTCATCCGTGTTAATATTCTCCTCCAAAACCGAATTCGAGACTAAGGAAGCAGAGTAACTATCTTCCTCAGTGGAATCAACCATATTATCATAGCCTTCCACACTGTCAGCAGAGGTATCTGTATGCATGGTAGTTTCCTTATCCTTCTTTAATTTTTTACCTAGCGGACTCTTATCTTTCATATTCACATCCCTAATTCTTTTTTTACCCGAACTAGATTTAGACGGGGTTATGACAGGGCTGGCCCTAGCCGTCTTTTTTATATGTTCAACAATTAAAAGAATCAACCCTTCATGAAGAATGGGTTTCTTCTCCTTCCTCTTGTGCTGGGAAATACTAGAACGGAGAGATTGCAAAATATAGAAAGGCAGGGAAACCCTAATTTTATGCCGAAAATGACAAAGCAAAACAAAGTGACCAGTAAGAATGGGCTCTTTTAAACCTACCGTCCAGGGTAACATACTCCATAATCGCCATCATAATAGTTGCCCAGATATCTTTGAGCGATGCTACATCATAGCATCCTTTGGACTCTTTAACAAGACTTTTTTTCTCCTCCTTACTCTTGGGAAAGTGCCAAATGGCCTCTCGAGAAACTTTACTGTCCCGGAAGAATTTGATGCCCTTCGTACTAAGCCCAGAAATATCAGCTATGAAATCTTCCGTAATGTTCACAGTGATGCCTGCTATGGTAACAACCCCATTTTTCTAGGAATCAACAAATAATTTGGTACCACTGTCTTTCACCCCATGCAATCTTTCCATGTAGGTGGTAAGACCACCCTTCTCAAGAATTTCCCAAGCTTCTGACATTTTTCTCCATTTGACATAGTCCTTCGGCACTTTGTGGTTAAGCCCACCTCCCATGATCGTACAACTCTCACAGACGGTAAAAAATGCAGAGAGAATCCAACTGTTATGAAAACTGGTAACATTGGAATTAACAAGGGTTAGCTCATGTCTATAATTAGAGTTCTTGGGAAAGACACCACTTTCCGTGCTCATTTTCCTTTGATTTTTTAAAAAGTGTCTACTCATCATAGCTTCTCAAGATATGCCCAATCAACCCTTTTGCTTCGGGATCTGTTGAAGGCCAACTTGGCTTTGATATCCACGGTCATATTTTTATAATCGTGCCAAATCACGATGTCCCTAGTCTTAACTGCATAATTGGCTAGCTCATCCGCTGTACCATTCGCTTCCCTATAGGCATGAGAAATAATAACTTGATTGAAGGAATTAATTATGATCCTAGCCTCTTCGTTGATCTCCTTAATTGTCCATGATGGCTTAGTCTTGTCACTAATACATTTTAAAATATTGAGTGAGTCACCCTTGATCCACACCTTTTGTGCCATGTGTTTCTTGAAAAGTTTTACCGTCTGAAGAAGGGCCATGGCTTCTGCCACGTGGTTGTTTTGCACCCCAATAGGTAAAGCTACCGCAGCCAAGCAATTTGCCATGTCATCACGGATGAGGCCCCCACTGCCAGATAGGCCAGGGTTGCCCTTGGCAGCGCCGTCGAAGTTAATTTTTATCCATCCCGGCAGAGGAGAAAGCCAGATGGCATTCTCTCTAGGATGTGGTTTTTGATTTGCCGTCCTTACACCCATATCACCAGCATTGAAATCCAGCATTCTGCCAGACGCCATCTTGAAGTTTTCCTTAATACTTCTCTTTATCTTCTCAGCAATCACTTTTGGAGGAAGCTCAATGTTCCTGAAGACTCTGTCATTGCGTTCTCTCCAAACCCACCATATTACATGGGGAGGAATAATATTCCACAAATGTTTATCAATGGGGGGATCTGCTTTTCGCCACTGATTACAAAAGCTTTCCATGTTATTGGGAAGAAACCACCTAATCTCTCAGCATTGTAATAATTTATTCCAAACCTCCCAAGCATATCTACAGTCAATGGCCAGATGGAATACCGTTTCCTCAGCATTTTTACATAAAAAACATCTATTTTAACACATTGTTGATGGCATAGGAAGTTAATTGTTTTTGGTTGAAATTAAATTTTCTCTAAATTTACCTGAAGAATGATAGATTCGTGACATCGATCAAGATCTCGACAATTACAATTGTTCTAAGATGAGAATTGGGTATCGAATCGACTTATGTTCTCTCCATTGTATCTAGAAGATAACAATTAAATAATGCAAGACCATGTTATCAAATTCCATATGTGGGAAGTAGCAGTGCATAGGCAATAAGGTTTTGTGTTGATTTCCTTTTTCAAGAAAGTAATATCAGAGATTACCCATTCCTGATATCCAAGATTTACAGTGTGGTCTGAAAGTTTTATATAATTAATTAATTGAGTACTCACTGGATTTACAGTGCTCATCACTTTCTTTAATAGAGTCCATACCATAATCACTGCAGTTAAAGGAAAAGAAGCTTATTTTAGGTCCTTTGTTTCCTTCATATTGTATTCATCAAGCAGTAGCCATAGGATCCAAGTAAAAGAGGTGGCTAATAGCACTGTGAGGAGGCATGGAAAAGTAATTTCATTCACGATACCTTGTTTCTGCTTTCTCCATGTATTTCTTAAACATGTGCTCAACCATTAGGCATTTGTCATCATTCCTTCCATTCATTTTGTAATTTCCACAACCATACCCGTCAACGCTTCTGATTCATTCCTATATTTCCAGGCTTTATATCAGACGATTAATATAGCAGACACATCAATCTATGACTGTGGTTGTTGACCTTTTACTTTAAACTGAGAACGAAAATTAGGAAACAATTAAACAAAAGAAAATAAGGCAGATTACAACAAAAGACAATACTGAAGCTTTCCTCGAGCTAAGATATTTACCATGCCATTTATATCCATAGAAGCCAGTGATTTAAATATATGATGATGTTTAGACTTGTACTCCTTCAAAAACTCACGAAGAGTGTCCTTCCTAGTAAACAACCACATTTAACATTGAGTTAGCGGAAATGGTTGAAGAGAAAGACTTATATTAATTGATAAATTTACATTTTACCTTCCTAGCTTTGCCTGGTATTGTATATTTTATCTTCCTCCAGCATTCAACTATCTTATTCCTCAAAATCTGAAAAAAATTACTCTTTAATTTTGTGTCATTGAGCAATAAATCTATGCTACTCTCAATCTGGTGGGTATTTCTTCTGCCCTTTTTTGTATGCTCTAAAATTTGAAAATCGGGAAAACTTGAGCTTGTCATTGTCATTTTAGAACTTGGCATTTCAGATGACAATAATGCCAATTATGCTTCTGTCTTCAACAAAATGCCCTCTGTCTATATTGAATGAAAGCAAACTAGACTTAACGCCAAAATTTTTAAAATTTTAAGTATGCAGAAGACTTTTTCAAACGTATGATTTTGAAT
Organism: Thuja plicata; assembly: GCA_018584345.1. NCBI lineage: Eukaryota > Viridiplantae > Streptophyta > Pinopsida > Cupressales > Cupressaceae > Thuja > Thuja plicata. Next base: position 160,145 of record MU226203.1, read on the forward strand.
TAACCTGTACCATCAGACTGGATTTAAATAAGGGCTCCCCATGTTGCTCCCCATGTTGTTCCAGTCTGTAAAATGACTCTCCATGTTGTTCCAGACTGTAAAATGACTCTCAACGGCCGAAACGCGTTTTCCGGCATTCCAAAACAGTTTCAGTGCGTTGCCAGTCAAGGTCATGAAAAATTCGAAATGTTGTCAGTTATACAGGTCGCCAAAAGTTTGAAACGTTGCCAGTCAAACATTTAATAACAAGAAGTTAACTCAGATTAAACTCAGCGTGTGCCGATTCACAGAAAGTAGGTGCCAAATTGTTTTTTTATTAGTTCTATGCAGAGAAATACTTCCAGTTTATCGGTCATACTGTGAGTTTTTTTAGTTATATTTAATTTTGATTAGTTATATTTAATTCAGGAACATTAATTAATTCTTTTATAGTAGTTTTAAAAATAATTTATATTTTATTAAAAATTGACATTACTTTTAATTTTAATTCCACATTTTTATATTATTATTATTTCAAATTTTGTATACAGTTTATTTATAAGTATGTTCTAAATTTATTTTTAAGTGTATATCTACCTTAATGTTAAAATTACATATTGATATTTTATATTTAAAATAATATATATATATATATATATATATATATATAATAAACTGTTTCTTATACACAACCTCTAGAAATCTCGTTTCCCGTCACGTTGCCATTGCTGTTTGGTTTCTCGTTTCTCGTTTCTGGTAACATAGGTGCAACAACAAAACTTTTATGATATATGCGTGTCCCCCTTTATGAAGCGACGTCTCTCCAAACACATCTGTTATCCTCACATATGCTTTAGGCTTCTTTGACATCTTGAGAAGGAGATCAACTATATGCATTTTTTCCTCTGAAGCAGCCACATGCAGGAGTGTCAGTCCCCTACGGTCATCAATGGAATCAACAATAAAACTTTCTTTCTGATTTAGCAAATTCCGACTCAGATCATAGTGGCCTTCGTTTATATGAAGAAGTGAGTAACAAAGGTTTTCATGTCCTTTTATAGCTACAACATGGAGAGTCATTCTACGCATATCATCTTTTTTGGTTAACCAGTTTTTCTTCTCTTCCTCGTTTTTACATTTCTTGAGCATTAAGTCAGTTAATTTACATGCTTCGTAGGTACTTTGGCACATAGAAGCGTGATGCAAAGCGGTTTGGCCATATTCATCACAAGAAAGTGGATCTGCTCCGCTCTCCAACAACTTTTTCACAACATCTATATTGCTCTGAGTGGCGAACTCGCGTAGAAGCTTGGTGGAATCCAGCTTATCAAATTACGAGTTTTGAGCTCATTGAGAAATCGACAATAGCTTTATGTTATTTCCCTTGATGGCCATATCTAGAGGGCTCACCTCCTCCTTCCATTGAAATATTGACTCCGCCCTGTATCACTGACAACTGTTGCCTTCCCCAATCAGTACATCGATAACATCTTCATTACATCTCTCAATTGCATAGTCGAGGGGGAGGCAACCTCTATTGTCTGGAGAATTCGGCCTTCCCCCGTATTCAATAATCATTTGACAAACGCTTGCTCCCGGACGATACAAATCACATGCCCAATGAAGAGCAGTTATTCCTTTTTTATTTGCTACATTGGCGAACTGCTCTTTTGAATCACATTTTTCGAAAATACTTCTCACAATTTCCTTTTTTCGACACACCATAGCAAAAAATAGAGCCATATCGTAATTTCTACTCTTGTCGTAACCGCTAAAAGATGTATATTTCAGCGTATCGTGGTATCATTGTCGATCATCACTTGCTCCATCCTTGCATGCCTTTCCAAAAATATTGCGCACATAATAAAATCCCTTTGGCTTCCCGTCTGACACCCTTCTTTCTTCCTTTCTTTCAACAGTAAACAAAGACTACTCCTTACGATGCTTGATAAAGTTTGGAAGGAGATGATGTACCACGAAAAGATTCCAGATAATATCTGATGTTACTCCTTGAGGTACATATTCCTGAAACCATTTTACTTCTCAAAATTCCTCATCCTCACTTAAATATTTGCTGACACGATCTATAGTATCAATAAAGATTTGCCCTAGGATCTTCTTATGCTCCTGACTAAAATTGTTCCAACAAGACTTCCCCATGGTGACGACCACTTCTTTAACTGACTCTCGAGAAAAACTCCTCATCGCTTTCTCCCTTGAAAGTGGCTCTTTTCCAAGTGTTTTTCCCACGTTACATATCAATATGTTCATCTCTACAAATTTGCTTCCATTTCTGAAAGGCGTGTTTGACTTATGGACATCTAGTGTGTTAAAAGGGTCTCTTTTTTCTCAAAAGTTGAGCAACTAGTATACAAGTGTCGATTCAACCTATGAGAGTTCTCTTATTTTAGACTTATCATGCGACTTTTTGACTTTAGTTGACCTAGTCGCTATGATTCGACTATGTCCCTACTTCTTCTTGATATGCTCTCTAGTTACACCTTCTTGTCGATGTTTTGATTTTTGGTAAATTTGACCCTTAAATGCATTATGATGATGAGTACTTTGATGATGCTTAAATAGATGCTACTTTTACTTATAGCATGCATATATGATGAGATGTGATGATATTATGTCAAGACCACAATAAAATGTGTTGATTTTATTGATTATTGCATTAATAAAATATGTCAAATTTATTGATTAAATGTTGAATTGAATACTGATAAGTTGTCTTGGCTCCGAGTTTGTTTGAGTGGATGCAAGAATGAAGGCGAGGGTGCAGGGATGAAGGCAAGGAGACTAGCTCTAGACACTGGTGGGTACGGGTAATCTGGGTTGCACACACCACTTAGAAGTGCTATGTTTAGTAAATAAATTAGAGTGTTTTATTTCTCTCTTATCTCCATTTAGATAACATTTCTTTTTTTTTGGTTTTAATTTTTATAAATAAAGTTCTCTCAATAATCTATTCACAAAAGCGTCAAATGATTAATAGATGCGGCGTGAAATTATTATTTATGTGTGATTTAACATACTCTCTGGAGGCTAGTTGAGCTTACTTTTCCTTCCACTTAGCAGAAGAGTAGGAGGTAAAATGCTATTAAGGGAAAAACGGTTACTAGTGTGGGGGTGGGCATTAAAGAAGGGATCTCATTCTGGGGAAGGGGAAAAAATATAAAAACACAGTGGAGAGTAACAGGAGGGGGATTTCAAAAGAATTAGAGGAGAAAAGAAAGACTTCGCTGGAGTCTGGAAAACACAGGGGAATACGTCTATGGTGGCAGCATAGTTACCAACCCAACTGTTGACTTTGAATACCAGGTTCTTCTTTTGAAAATCAGCTGAAAACGCTTATGAAAATTATAATGTTATTCGTATACCTCCTTTGAAGGACTGGGGTCATCTTGTGAATTCTTTAAAATGTTAAATTTTATTTGATTGCACGTCTTGTTACATCTCCTGCCATGCATCGTTTTCTTTTCTTTCTTTCTGTCAGCCTGCGTTCAGTTGGGGGTGTCTGCGCGAGTTAATGTTTCCGTGGCTGTAGGCATGAGTTTCTTTTGTCTTCGCGCGAGCTGAGTCTTTGTATCTCTTTGATGTGCCTTGCAACCTGTTAGCCATAGTAAAGACCTCTGGTGGTTATCATTTTTTATCTTCTTCTGAGACTGCCATCTTGGTTCAGAAAAAGGGGATCTCATGGCGACAAGGGGGAGAATTCGAGTCAAATAGAGGAGTCCCTCTGTGATTTTGGGATGAAAGCTTGAAGCTTGAAGCTAGCCTTCTTCGTCTTTTCGAACCGAGCGTGGGGAGAAGGCAATCTACGGGGGAAATAGATTCATGGCCCTGTCCTATAGTTGTTCATACTCTCGGTTGGGACAGTTGTTAATACATGTAGTCGAGACTCTTATCGAGGCTCATTGTAGTGAGAATGGAAAGGCATGATAGCTGCGCAGACCATGGAAATTAGTGGTATGCTAATTCACCCATTTTTTCTTGCATGCATGAAGGACTTTGAAAATATCGAGTCTGCATTATCTGGTAAGTTCTAAAACCTTTCAACACATTATTTGTCCTTATTTTGAATTCAGCACTCCATGAGATCCTTACCTATATTATCCATGCTGAGAGTATAATAGAAAGGAAATCTGAAAGTAACCATTGTTGCATTCGCCCATCAGTAGAGTCGATTCAATAGATTTAGTTTTGCAATACTGTCACTTTTTCTCTTGTTACATTTAAGCTTATTGATGAGCGAACCTAACTATGAACCTGGATACTGGTAGTTGAATAAATTTACATATCATTTTAATGGTTCCAATGTTTGAGACATTCTGTCAAACAGTTCGCGTGCCTTATTTGTGCTTCTATATTATAACACACATGCCTTCTAGGACAGTTGCGTTGACCACATCTGATGTAAGCTATCATGTAGAGTTCAAAATCCATCTATATGTGGCATGCGATTTAGTAATCCTGTCAGCAAATCCATGATTGTGTTTGCCGATTTGTTTTGGTGGTAATGTTTGTTAAAAACATCCCAACTTCTTTATGCATTGATGAGTGTCCATAGCTATGCTCCTATTTTATCACAGACAGGAAAGATGCGCTTTACTCTTGCCAATTAATCTTTCTTGAAAGTTTTTAAAACTTTTCCCATAAAACTTTTAGTGCATATCTTTAAATCCTGGCAATCTGCGAGACCATTTTTTCCTTTGAGGAATACACCCATGAGTTATCCATGCGTTGATGGTTGTCTGTACACTATTTGAAAGCTTTGGATGCTATGACGCAGTCAGGAAATGGCAGGGAGAGGTTGGGAGTGGTTGAGGGGCCACGACCTTGCACATGTCAGTAGCCTCTTCTTGAAGGTTTGAAAGTCCTTCCGAAACCCAATTTTTGCCTTTTTACATTCCTTTAAGCTGATTCTCCAAGTAAGAAGCCTTAGTTTGAATGCAGGAAGCTGCTCTTGTAAAATTTCCTCGGTACTTAACTGTGTGTCGCTCCCTATGTTGCCTTCTTCAATATGATCATGCGTTTAATTTCGTTAAACCATGATTGATTCCCTCTATTCCTTGCGTCTTTAAATGGCACATTTGAGATAGATACAAAATATAGTTTATAAATTTAGAAACTATTGTTTAGAAATTTAATAAAGATCTTTTTAATAAACATAAAAGACTTGTCATGATATATGGTATATTAATTAAAGTGTAAAGTTATGATCATATCTTATTTTGGTGAATTATAGAAATGGAGTTATGACTTATAATTCTATAATTTATTATGGACTTCTATGAGTATTGTGGTAATAAGAGAGAGTTCATTTGAACTTATTTTGTTTGGTTTAGTGGAGGTTAGACATATATATATACATTAGTACAATATTACTTGCTAACAACTCATATTTGATTATTGCAAACAATTGTGAATGAGTACTTTTGTTTACAACACCCTAAATCAAGTGCGGATCAAATTATAATTGCTATCATGTGTAATAATCAAAGGAAATTTGAAACCAATAATATATATTTCTATTAAAGTTATATATTGAATAGATCATTATTATTAAATTATCCATTTTATAAGGATTCAAAAGTAAGAGTTAATTAAACAATATCTATGATTTTTTTTATATATGTCACTAGCATAGTATAGCATGATTTCACAATAGATTTTATTCATACTCCCTCCAATGCAATGCTAGTTGAAGTTATTTAAGTTTGACTTTTGCCAATGATTGGTGCCACGGATACACAAATATTTTGAAAGAAATTTTGCATAAATAATTTATAATATGTGAACATCTATTGCCGACTCATGACGTTATTAATATTTTAATGACTAACTTTGACTCAATTAAGTTTCAGTTGTGGGGAGTTATTAAGTAGGTAAAAATATCAATTCAATCCTTATGAATGCATTGTAATCTCATGTGCTCATGATACTCATATAGATTTCATATGCTCATGTATGGGTGGAGGCATCCTTATGTTTTCTCTGTGATTGAGAAGAATTCATGTTAGTTTACCTTTTGGATAATATGATTGAGATGGAAAAGATGACTTGAATTGATCAAGACAATCAAGAAAAGGTTGTTTGTTTTGTTGTCCTAGTTATGATAAGTGTGTTGTGAACTCGCTCCGGCAATGTTCTCTCCGTCTTTTTGTTTCAGGGATCCAGGTGTCAGGAGATCCTATCAGGATGATTGTCATATTTTGTACACTCTTCAAAGTTGACCGTTATGTATTCCTTGTATTCAACCACTTGAGGCATATGTTCCTTTGTGTTTTGTCTTGTTAAATACTTATGTTGTATGTAAGTTAAAGCCTTGATTCAGTGTATTTAGACAAGCGACACAAAAGTATACTTGACTTTTTATGTATTTTGATGAGTTATATGATTTTTATTAGTTGGAAATGTGGTGGTCCTTACAGATATTTTGTTGTCATTAAAAGGAGGTGGTAAATGGTTGCTAAAAGATGTACGCCATGTTCCCAAATTGAAACAAAATTTGATTTATGTAAGTCATCTCTACACACAAGGCTTTCATACCTTCTTCTTTGTGGATGCATGGAAAGTCACGAAAGGTTCCATGGTTGTTACAAAGGGTGATAAAATTCGTATCTTATATATTGTAGAAAATATCGGTGAAGTGGGAGCTGCTATGGAAATTTTTGGACACCAACTCAGAAATTTCGCATCAAAGGCTCGGTCACATGAGCAAGAAGGGCCTTGATGTTATGCCAAAGAGGGAACAACTACTGGGTTTCAAATCAATTGATTTGGAATTTTTCTAGCATTGTCTTTATGGCAAACAAAAGTGGGTCAACTTCTTGAAGACCAGAGATGAAAAGAAGAGCAAACCAGTAGCGCTGGTTTATTCCGATGTCTTTGAACCCACTAAGGTAACCTCTATTGGAGGTACTAAATATTTTGTTACATTTCTCAATGATTGCACAAGAAAAGTGAGGATTTATATGTTTCATAAGAAATATTAAGTATTCAGTAAATTTAAATTTTTTAAAGCCCCAGTTGAAAATCAGATTGGGGCATAAGATCAAATGCTTGCAAACCGATAATTGTGGTGAATTTTGTTCTTTGGAATTTGATTCTTTTTGTACTGATAATGGTATTTGTAGAATCAAAATAGTTCCTTTTGCACCTCAAGAAAATGGAGTCGCAGAAAGGTTAAAAAGAACGATTATGGAGAAGGCACGATATATGCTTTCAAATGCATGTTTAGGAAAATAATTTTGGGCTGAAGCCTGCAATACAATAGTGTATTTGATGAACCAGAGCCCTTCATCTCGGTTGGATTTTGGTATTTCGGAAGAGGAATGGCTAAGAAAAAGAATTTTATATTCACACATCTGAGTATTTGGATGTGAAGCTTATGCACATGGTCCAAAAGAAAAGAGGACCAAATTGGACCCCAAATCTAAAAAATGTTTCTTTGTTGGGTATGGCGAAGACCAGTATGGATTTTGACTATAATTTGCAGCTGAGATGTAGTCATTAGTTCTTCTCATTTTGACTATATTTTGACTATAATTATATCTTAGATATAATTTGCAGCGAAGACCAGTATGGATTTTGACTATAATTTGGAAAAGAGATCAATTAAAAATGTTGAAACTACTCCAAGAGATGAAGAACACCTCGGTCCCGATGGTGACAGAGCAGGGTCTGGATTAAAATTTCATTCTTCAAATGCTACACTGCGGCAGAATAATTCACCTTGACGCAAGGAAGATAGAGGGGTGACTAGAATCACACTTCCACCCAACGATGAATTGGGTATGTCTCATCCCGATGGTTCTCTGCGGCCTTCTACAATTGTTCAAATCCAACTCGATCCTCCTGCCACTAGAGACAATGCTCCGTAAGGGACTAGCAATGGATTGAGTCCATTCAACATTGAAGTGACTCGCAACATGGACAATGAACACACATTTGTGCAGTAGCTGACTAAAAGTAACGGGGAGTTTTGTATAAAATGCTGGTCTGCTTTCGGAATACAAAACCCTCTGACATGGCATACAATAGAGCACTAACCTTCATTGCACAAACCAAATGACATATGGCAGTATCACCTCCAAAATGACGGTACTATGACAATTGAAGGGGAAAGATTGCAGGAACAGAGGAGTATACAGAACACTACTGCCTCTAACAGTAAAAATGTTGAACAAGATAATGTTTTGAGAAGATCTATGAGGCAGAGAAAACTTCCATATAAATTCTTAGACTATGAATTGTTGTTCTCAGAAGAAGCAGAGCCAGAGATATTTCCCTCTAATCAAATAGAGCCTGCAACCTTTAAGGATGCTTGAAAAAAAAATTGACTGTAAACAATGGAAGGATGCAATGCAAGAGGAAATGGATTCTTTATTGGCAAATGAAACCTGAGATTTGGTTCCATTACTGGACCAAACCATAAAGCTTTGAAAAACATATGGATTTTTTGGTTGAAAGAAGAAGAGGAAGGTCTGAAATGATACAAAGCGAGACAAGTTGTGAAAGGCTTTGACTAGCAAAAGGGAATTGATTTCAATGAAATCTTCTCACCCGTAGTCAAAATCAATACATTAACGTCATTTTGGGTTTGGTTGCAGTTCACAAACTTGATCTTGTACAACTTGATGTTAAAATGACATTTCTTCATATATTGTTAGTCCTAATGATTATTTACCTTGTGATAAATTATATAATGATAACATGAATATTGATGGTATAGTAAATTCTTATTTTTTTTATTGATGATTAATTTCTTATGTCTTACATGGTATAATTTTTTCTCGAGTTCTTGCATGATGATTTTGATGGTTATACTTGTAGACATCTAAAAATGGTCTATTGCTCTAATGCAATGACATTACTAAAAATTGTCTTTCTACCATATTCTAAGATCAAAATCATCAATTCCCTTTAATTTCATAATCAAGTAGTTTTAATTAATTACTATAATTATTCAATGTCTAATCATTTATCACATATTCGTCAACAAAATAATTAAATAATTAAACATTATTTAATTATTCATTGTCTCCTTATAAATAATTAAATAATCAAATTTAATTAATGTCCCCAATTCTACACTAATTATTACATTTATGTAATAATTAAATCAAATTCTATCCCATGATTAAATAAATGATATTTATTTAATTAAAATAATTATTCCTCTTTCATGATTAAATAAATATAATTTATTTAATTAAACTAATAATTCTTCTCTCATGATTAAATAAATTATATTTATTTAATTAAGGTAATAAATAATTTATTATGTATTTAAATCATAATTATCCTCCTGAATTCCTAACTCACACTCACTTTGAGTTAACTTCTCAATCACAATTCCTTCCTCCACAATTCTCTCTCCTAACTATTCAATTCACATTGTTAATTCCTCCCCCAACAATCAGTTAAGTCTATAGTCAATTTTTTCTTCCAATACATGCAATCAATTAACTCATCCACACCATTTGTTAACTCACTAGTCTATTCAAGCCATCTCTCCAATCTATTTGCTAACTAGTCAATCAATCCCCCAATCATGGCAATCAAGCAGAGTTGAACTCCTACTCACTTTGAGTTCATCTCCTCAATCATAGTCAATCAATCCTTCGATCATGGAATCTTGGTTGGAATCCTGAAAATCTTATAAATAGAGAGCCAAACCTTTGATTTTGGTAACCACAATTGCGTTGAATTCTAATGCTGACATACAATCGAGCACTCATTTTTGAGAGCCCACATTGCATAAAGAAGGAGAACACCAGGGAAGGATTTTATTTTTTACATATTCATGTTCTTAGAATAATTTCATATTAATTATTGTTTATTCTTATTATTTATCTTACATCTTTTCTTGAGTATTAGGAATACTAATTGCTTTAACAATCTCTTTGCGGTTGAGATTTCAGTGTTATTGCGGGATTCTATTATACCTAATTATAAATGGTGAACCCGACATAAAAATTCTTGAGAAACTACTATAATCTCATTTAGTCACCCTACCCGACGTGAGAATTCTATTTTGAGGGTACCGATAAACCTACATGGTGGAATACCAACACTTACTGTGATTACCACAAAACTAAGGGATACAAGACAACAAATTGCACGCAACAAAAGCATATTATCCAAGATTTCATCGATCACGGTGAGATAAAAGTTATCACAAACAGAGGCACCACCAATCAAGATCACAAAATATTCACAAAGCCACTGATGGATCATGGAAAAGGTAAGACATCCACTTCTGGACAAGAAAATAAAGAAAACTTAACCTGCTCCAAATGTAGTTCTGATCTGACCATAAACACCATCACCATCCAAAGTCGAGATACCAATTATGTTATTACTACCCGTCGTTCCAAAATCACTGTACAAGGAGCCCTGCCAAAGGCCGTTATACCAAATAAATCATCTGTCCCACCATCAGGTCAATATAACTTATTAGATCATCTAAAGAAGACCTCAACACAAATCTCCATCTATAAACTGCTTCACATATCACCCAATCACTAGGAAGCATTAGATATAGCTCTGCAATAGCCTCTGTTTCGAAAGATATAGAGGTCGATGAATTTCAAGCCATGGTAGAAAATATGTCCACGCAACATCATGTTGCCTTCACTGAGAAATATATTTCTATCCATAAATAGTCTCACAATGATCCCTTACATCTTGAAGTCTTTGTCAACCTCCACTAAATTAGACGAGTCTTGATAGATGGCAGAGCAGGTCTAAAATTTTGTACCCTAAAATTGGTAAAAGCACTAGGCTACTCTGACATTTGTGTAGATGTTACCTAGAAGATCATAATTAGAGCATATGATGATGAAGAAAAACCTTCCCGAAGTGTCATTAGTCTTCCAATCAAACTGGGTCCAAAAACACAAGACACCGCCTTCAAAGTCCTTGACTTCAAGCTTGGTTACACAATTTTATTGGGACGACCATGGATCCATTACATGCAAGCGGTACCATTTACTTATCATCAATGTTTGAAATTTCCTCATGATGGATTTGATATCATAGTGCCTGGTGATAGAGATCCTTTTCTGTACTGTACAAATATGTGAGGACCTACTTCCAATAAAGTACCTAACAATCAAGAGGCTTCTATGGTCTCTTCATCTTAACACATAGACTGTATAAACCTGACAAAATCAACTAAACTACCTACATCAGAGCTAAAAATCCAAGTCAAAGAAAATGGATGTGGAGAATACTCCTATGAAGACTTCTTCTATGTGGACAAGCTACCAATCTCACCCCGTACATATGGAAATCCTTAACACCCTCTCCAAAGGAAGAAATAGCTAACACTTGTTTATCCACCAACAATGTTTATAAGATGGGGAGACATTCACGAAGAAGTTATAGAGAACAACTTATCTTCCTGGTTATATACAGATCAAGAATCCCCTGAAGTCAATATTCCAGTACATGAATATGGACAAGGGTATACCATTGTCCAAAAGCAAGGGTATAATGGATGCTCCAGATTAGGCAAGAAGGAACAATGAATTGTTGAGCCAATTGCACCCACCCAAAACATAAAGCATTGTGACCTAGGTTTTAAACCGCCGACATAAGGCATTTCGAATACCTCATTACCATATGATATTAATTCTTATGTTTATAACAAAGTTGAGGCATATGAGGAACTCCATTCTGACATAGACTCCCATGACTATGAGTGAGATTCCTCACATACCACTAGCACCTTACACCTTAACACTGCCATTTCTCGACTATTTTTACAAGATAGGCCCACAAATCCCCGAGCATGGATTGCAAACTTTTGGGCTCAATCTGAACCTTCATCCTCATCCTCCTCTGAAACTCATGAGTCAATGCCTGATTCCTATGTTAATACCTTTACCGAAATCCCAACTTCATCCTGTTAGAGTAATAGTCTATCGGGTTATTAATTAAATCATTATGATCTAATTACTAACTCACCTATTCACTCTAGTTTGCTTTAGCTAACCTTAGGGTTTCCCTTTTAGGGTTTCGTGATTCCTTTTATAAGGATTCACCTCTTTGCATTTCAGTAAGGAGATTGTATTGTATTCATTTTGTTGATAATAGAAGTTTATTCTTTCAACATGGATATCATGTCTCCAGCTTTTTGGCCGCCATAGTTCTTCTTCTGTCTTGTGTATCTTGCTTCTTCTTGTGACAGATGTGCATGCAGGTGTTCTTGGGAGATTATCTTTCAGCCTAATCCAACATGGTATCAGAGCCATCCTGTAGCTGGCTGTTCGTGTTTTGTTGAAGCAAGCGAGGGTTTGAAGTTCTCTAGTTTTTTTTGGTATTTTTTATTGGTTCTGGGGGGTCTTTGTTTTTTGGAGCACTTTGGAACAAAACCGACCTCACGGTTGCGTCCAGAAGGCCCAGAAACCTCAGAATCCATATAAGGCACGTCCGATTTGGACATCGGAGCATCTGGGAGAAATTTTTTTAGCCTTCTAGGGCCGTACGGGCACGTTTTTCAAAGAAAAAAATTAAAAATATTATTTTTTGGCATTTTAAAAATGCATGCAGTGGAAAGGAAAAGGCGTCGTCAGCGCGCCACCAGCGCACCATCGCCGCCGGCCAGCGCCCGGCCGCTGCCCTGCTGGCTCCACCCCTGCGGCCCACCCACCGCCACTGCCCGGCCCCGCTGGCCCCTACTCCGCTGT
>MU226203.1:172877-197214 GCA_018584345.1 Thuja plicata
CCCCCGCCACCAGCCCGCACCACCCGCCCACCGCTCCACCCGGTTCCGCCACCCCCGCGCCGCCCGGGGGGTCTGTTTAGCCCCCGTGGGCCCTTTTGCCCCGCGCCTGGTCTTATGGGCAACCAGGAGCCCTGGCCTAGCCCCTGCGCACGCCATGCGCCTGAGGGCCCATTGTTTTTAGCCCCTGGGGCTTAAAACCAGGGTTTTAAAGAATTTTTGAGCCCTTATCCCCTTTTTCGCTCTATTTGGAGCATACGAAGGCCTTTTTTGGACTTCGTTATATCGTCGAAAAGCTCTTTTCGACTATGGTGATTAAAAATTTTGGTTCTGCTATTTTGACAGTGTTTTTTACTGTCAAAGTCTGATGTTTGTTTTTGCCTTTCGGGAGCCATATCTTGCTCCTCTAGACTCCGTTTTTGGCAAACCAGATATCGTCGGAAAGCTGGTTCAGTGAACTATTCAGTTGTAGGGGTATTTTTTTCAAATTCTGCTCTAGGTTATCTCTCCTCTGAGTTTGGAAATTTTTGCACTCTGGCAGACTACTTGGGTTCTACAGGTCCTGGGATCTCTTCTTCTGATCTTCTAGCTCACTCTTCTTTCTGACTTCTGAGCTTGTATGCTTCTCCACTGTTGCATCTTTGTTCTGTAAATGCACTAAGATAAAGTGCCTACTTCTGTATATCTGGGATCTTGTACACCTTGTGTGTTTTTGTACTCGCACTCAGTTATAAAGTGCCATGGGGGGTTATGATGTTATACCATTTTAGGCTCATCCACCTTTGTCAAGTGAGCGTACCTTCCATGACATTAGCCCATGCTGTGTGTCGGTGACACCACCCTTTATCCTGTGTTTGTACTTCTGTTGCACTGTTGGTGTTCCTGGTTCTTCTTTCTGTAGATATTTCTAGCATTGCATTTCAGTGTTCCTGTCACCTCTCCCAGTTCAGCATTATGGGGGGGTTCACCTGTTGGTTCTATTGCTTCCTGGTTTGATTGATCATCTCTTCAAACATTGTCTTCTCTACTTGGTCATGTACTTCAGTGGGGGTTCTAGCAGTCTCTTCTGACAAAGTTTACAGCTTCATGCTTTGAAGATGATTCTTGCTCATTCTTGTTCCTCTCTTTGGGACTTTCCCTAGATTGAAGTCTTAGTTTCCTTCATCTAGTTTATTTCTTGTACTTGGGTACCTGATCAGGCCTTGTTACCGAGACCCTTCTTTCCTACTTTCTGCAGTAGTTTCCTAGGTTTTGCTTCTCCCTAAGCTTATCTTCTAAACCAAAATCCCAACTTCATCCTTCTAAACCAAAGACAACGTAGCTTTGGTTTACCCCAACCTTATAGATTGGGAACAACAAAATCCATCGACAATAAACATTTTTGAGAATGATGAAGCTATTGCTGAATAATTTGGACTAAGACAATGCATACCTATGGGCGACCACAAGGTAGGTTTCATCATTGAATTGGACAAAACAACATACTTTGGGGAGCTATATCAATCCTCTAGTCGTAAAATTGAAAGAGAAAATATAAGGCTATTAGGTGAAAATTTAAAGGCACTTTCTAGCTCCAAAATAATAAAAATAAAAGATGTATTTGAGGGTGAAAACCTCACTAAGGCGACCAAGGATGAAGAGATTGATATACTTCCCTTATAGAAAAACAATCACCTTTATTGGAAGATAAAACAACAACAATCAACATTGGCACTGAAGAAACATAAAGGGGTAAGTGCAAGAAGTTGGGTACCAATTCTGTGGAAGTCTTGTGGGCTTGAAAACTGCCGCTAGAAATAGGCACCCGTTTTGAAAAAAATGGGCACCTGTCTTAGGCTCAGATACTCGATCCAAAATTTAAAAAATGGGCGCCCGTTTTATATATATATATATATTTTAAGAAAGCCATTTTTACATGTCAATTTATTACATTTAAGAGACGGGTACACATTTTTAAATGTGTGCCCATTTTTTAAAATTTGAATTTACCAAACCACTATTTGCATTGGATTTTAGTTCAGGACAGGTTTTGTGGGACCAAGCCTAGGCTTGGACCTCCAAAATAATGGCTAAGGCATTTGCACACTAGATTTCTGTCTTGCCATAAATTTTTGAGGGTCTTCCTAATCAAATTTTTTGATGAAATTAAAACCCATTAGAGATCTCACTATTTAGTTTTCAAAAATATAAGTTTTATAGTGATATGATAAATTTTACTATTTTTACAATATTTATTAATCAAAAGTGGTACCTAAACTTAAAATAGTAAGGTTCACTAAAACTTTAATAACTTTTTTGATTTTAGGTTTTTGAAAAAATGAATTATATGAGACCAATCTACATAGAATTTTCTTCAAAATAAAAAAAAATTATCAAAAAAGTGAAAATTTCATCAAATTATGGTGGTCGTACACGAGAGGTTTTGAAAATGTACTTTATAGTCAATTAAAAATTAATAAAAAAAATATATTCAATTAAAAAAAAAGCAAAAATATTCTGACCAATGTTTGATTTAGAAAAATTTATTTATTTACTTCAAAATAGGGCGGTCGTACACATGCGGGGTATGGTCCTGAGACGGGCATTTTGAAAATGAGGTTTTTGAACATGCATACTAAATATATTTTGTACCATTTGGGTATTCAAATAAATTACATATTTGAAAAATAGACTCTGAGCACTATATTTTCTAGTAGTGGATTTTTTTGAGATTCAATCTCTAAGTGCCTCAAATTTTGACATCAATTGACAGAAAAATTGAAAAATAGAAAAAACACTTCCACTCTTTGCCCAAAAGTGGGACTCAACTTCTTGTAGCCACCCAAAGACTGATCCACCTGGCATAGTCATTAACACCATAAGAAAGATAACAATTCATTCAGTTCTTTCAAGATAGGCAAATCAACTTTGCTTGGTCATACTCTGACATGCCTGGATTAGATCTAGAATTATTGCTACACCATTTACCACTAAAGCCATGGACAAAGCCATACAAATAGAAGCTCCACAAAATGCATCCAAATATTTCTCTATTGGTCAAAGCCAAATTGAAGAAACTATTGGACGTAGGCTTTTTTAGACGTATTGACTATGCAGATTGGATCTCTAATCTCGTACTTGTATCAAAATCGAGTGGATCCATAAGAATTTGCATAAAGTTCAGAAATCTAATTTTGACTTTCCAAAAAGATAATTTTCCATTGCCAAAATAAACATGATCATTGATCTCACTTTAGGATATAAGATGTTTTCACTCATGGATGCTTTCTCTGGATAAAACCAAATAAAGTTTGTACCTGAAGATCAACATAAAATGACTTTCAATTGTGCCTGGGGTACTTACTGTTGGCGTGTCATGCCCTTTGGTCTAAAAATTGCTGGAGAAGCATATCAGAGAGAAATTGCAACTATCTTCATGACATGATACATATCACCATGGAAGACTATGTTGATGATATAATGGCAAAATGCCTAGAGAGAAATCTACATGTATCAGTATTAGGGCCAGTCTTTGACAGACTGCAGGAGTACAATGTAAGGTTAAACCCAAAGAAATGTGTCTTTGGTGTCACATCAGGATAGCTACATTAGGATTCATTGTTTTACACAAAGGAATTGAAATGTAACCTTTTTGGTGAACATATTTATCTTTGTGCTAAATAAAATTTATATTGACCCTACACTTCCTTTGGAGACAAACAGTTCACGATAGATGGGTAAGCATAGAATAATTGCTTCCCTCTGAATTTCATGACATACAGCTCCCTCTCATAAATATTTAATGAATTTATGAAGGAACAACATACGAATGTACTTTTAACCAGAAAGTATGCAAGGATCTCTCATATACTCCTTGGTATTGAGGTATTTCCAGAAATCACATACAGAAAGTAAAAGTTGAAGGAAAACACAGTTCCTCCAACAATCTAAGATTAATTGTCTATCGTAACTAATAACAAGAATTGCATGGAAAGATTTATAATCACGACATAGGAAATAAATAATGCAAAGCAAATGATATATCAATCCAAAAAGTAATCAATACACCATGGGTTCAAACTCACAGATCTAAACAGAGACTTTGCATTAATATATTTATGCTGTAAGGATCAAAGTCCAAAAATAGGTATGAATTACTGTATCTTTCCACTTAATTCTTTCAAAAAGAAACTAAATCTTAACAGTATTGAAAGCCCAAAAGATATCTAATCTAAAAATTCTAACGCTTCATCATTTTTATGCTCTAGCATATATAGTTATGCAATCCAAGAGACCTCCTTGAAAAATTGGCCTCTCGGATTGACAACAAATAAAAACAGTTACGAACCAGTAATTAAACACGACAATAATTTTGTGATAGCTGTCCCCTTATCAAAATAACTAAACAACATAAAACTACTAGATATCCTTGACTACTTGCTTTCTGATGTGGCATCTCGGACTATTTTCTAGGTCTTGAAAGTTCTCAACAACTCCTGGATCGGGTGAGTGTAAAATTTTTAGACGTATCAGCTTCGCTCGATAGGCATTTTTCTACCATTTGAGATCCTGGATTCTTTTCTCCTACTTAGGAAACTGTCCTCTGTTTAGGTATAGAATTGATTCTACATTTGCTATTCTTGTGAAATCCTGGGTTGTAGGTTCTTCACTCTCCTTGATGGCGTTCATAGCATCTTTAGAACTCTTAATCATAGCATCTACATCCATATTCCCTTCCTCAAACTCAAGAATACTTGATGGATTTACTACCTTGATATCTTTCAAGGCATTTTCATGCATCTCTTTTACTTCTTTCTCCATGGTTTGCATGCTCAATATCTCATCTTTAAACAATGATCCTTTCCACCCCAAGTTTTTCTTTAATATGAACAACATACAAGGATCAACTATTTTCATTGGATTTTTCGACAAGAAATTTGTCACTCCGTATTATTCCACTTCTCAAACCTGAGATACAATCGCTGCACATTTTTCTTCATTTTCCTCCCATCTTGGAATTAAGGTTTGAATTTCACCGAGCAATGCTTCGCCTTCAACATAAGCAGCTATGAATTCTTGTATGAATTTGTTCCCTTATTTTCTGATTCCATCAGCCCAGTTGCTTTTTTGTTTTTTTATGAGCTTGGGCAAGAGGTAATGCCCATGTATTACTGAGTGAGCTAAGAAACTCAACCATAGTTATTACAAGTTGTTTAAGCTCTCTCTCTCTTTTCTTTGCTATCTTTCTGAGATTGACCAAGCATATGGTCAACCAAAAGCTTAAATAGATGATCTCTCGTATGCCTGTTCGCCATGCCCAACTCCATCTTCATTACCTCAAAGTATTCTGCTTCAGGTTCTTGGATTCCTTCTTTTTATTTAAATGTCACAATTTCAGTAGTTATCTTTCCTGTAGTTGGGTTTGTGCTCAGCCTTGCATTATTCTTGATTCTTTTTAGTTTTTGGGGCACTAACGGAATATTTGGTAACTATTTCCTTGACAGGTAAGGATATCGGCTTGAAGCTGCGGAGGAAATAAGCTAGAAGTTAATCTATTGTCCACTACTTTAGCAGGTGTCATATTCTCTTTTTGAGCCTCATTTTACCATCAGACATCTCTTGGTCTTTCTTTTTATATTTGGCAAAAAAAGAGATGTCTTCATTGTTGATCTCAACATCTATGAAACTTGAGTCTGGGGAATCCATTTGTGCACGGGCCTGAGACCTAGTTCTTGACCTCGTTCGAGGTGCAGTAGGATGTTCACTTGCAGTCTCTTTCTTTCTAGGCAGAGGGATACCACCTGTATCATTAATCAAGAGGGAGACATTAGAGGGGTTAGGTAACAATTTAATTGGGATAGGATTCACATTAATTCTTTTAGATGATACACCTCTTGTTTCACTTTATCTTTTCTTTTCTAACCAATCATCTATGAATCCTAGAATAGACCTGGCTCTCCATTTTATTTCATCTTCTTTTCTCTTGTCCATTCTATTTCCAGTAAGACTGTTGCATTTGAACTATCATAACCAAGTTCAATAATCTCAGAGCTATCTTCATCCAAGTCTTTGGTGTTGAACCTCAACTGCAAGGTCGTGATTTAAGGAATTAATTGCCTGGAATGATCTTTGTTCTTTATCACTTCTTCATTACTACAATCTTCCCACAAATATTCAATGTGTGGGGTCAACTTTAGATGACTACCTAGGCTCAGGGTTTGTCTTGTGAAGCCCTTACTATCAAAATCCCCCTCTCTTCATAAAATTGCATGTGAAAGTTTACCAGATCACTTCCTATCACTGAGGCATCAATCATGTTTTTGTAGGTTAAAGCTTCAAGCTTGATTGGGAACATATACTCCCACTTTTCTTTTGGGAGACTATTTTTTATTACAATGAACAATTGCCTGCACACTTCTTCCAAAACAAAGCATTCGAAGGCAAACCTTGGAAACTTGAGCAACTCTTCATCAAATCATCCCACCCTTACATATGTGAACCATGGGAACTGAATGTAAAAAATGCCATAGATTTGAATCAATTTTGGTGCCTCTGGAGAGATTCTTTCCCTGGGATCCCAGCTGAGTGGTAGCATAACTTTCCTAGAAATACATCATCAACTCTACAGTAATTTTCCAGTACTCTATCTCTTCTCAGTATGAGACAATACTCATAGATATATATGTCTTTGTTCCATGGCTCATGGGGAATTCCAACAAGGTCCTGGGTACAAGTTAGACAATAAATCAAATATGAAGACATATAGAATTCATTTTTTTTCATATGTGCCTGCTTGAGTTGATCTCTTATTGAACTGGAAATTACCTCGGCCCAATCCAGACTTTGATTTCCATCCAGGATAATTTCTATGAAATGATACATCTAATCTTCAAAGAGGAGTACGTGTTTAGATCCTCTCACTCTATGTAGCAAGCCCACCAATTCATGAATATGGGGCTTCATATGATCTTTATTCAACAACTTGGGTAATCTAGAGCCTCCTTTGTAGTTTGACTGAGTCCACTTACAGGCGATATTGCTATGGTTCTTGTCACTTCTCTCTCGAAACTGAGCAAGTGACTGGGTTAGGGTGAAACTAGAAAAGGCCTCATTGGGTAACTTAAAGTCTGAAATTATCATTTTTGTGGTTATTGACAGAAGACTCTGGCTCTCATTAGTCAAAATACATTTAGACCTTACATCATAATGGTTTATGCATTATTGAATTAGCTCCGGGCTTATTATGGCAGGAGGAAAGGTGACAGCTTGAAACAATCCACTCGACATGATTTCCAGAGTATGCTCCTTTTCCACATAGTCCTTGAAATTGTCAACCATATTTTCTACTCCAACCCCCATTAAATCAGTGTTTGAAATAACTGAGGTCTGACACTCTAAACTAGCCATTTTTCTGAAGAAATGCATACTGGACCTCATTAACAAAAGAAACTGCAACCTTTCAAAATCACAATAACATGCATAAGCATGAAACAAAAGAGAGGCTTTCATCATTTACCTATGATCTATTGACTTAGGGAAACAAGAACTTCTATCTTTCGCAGTCGAGACTCCACAATATTTCTTTGAAACGAATAAGTAAAATGATGCGCTTTTAAAAAGATTCACATACCATAGAATATGACTGAAAAGAAGAACATTAATTGTGGCATGAAGTTTAGAGTGGAGTGAATGTCATGGTGTGACATTTGGCTGCTGATTTTCTTTGAAAAACTGTCTATGTCATCATTAATTTCCATTTAATGCTACCACTTCACTTGTGCTAGAAATAATTTGCATTAATTAATGAAGCCATCTTAGACTTCCCCCATGGTCAACATATCCTCAAAACAGACTATACCATTACTTTGGTGATTTCTTTTCTGACACACCACGTCACTTGTTACATCGACCACCAACTCAATCCTTGTGCATGCTATAATTTACATTTGAACCTCTTTGAATTACTTTGAACCAAGGTTGGAAGAGGTTCAAAGTGGTTTACTACCACATCCTGACATATGTAGGGGTCCCACCTGCAATTACAATCGTTAGGCAAAAATTCTTTTGTTTGAACCTCTTTGAACTAATTCAAAGCAAGGTTTGAAGAGGTTAAAAGTGGTTCATGATCAATCCAAAGATACCAAAACTTGATGAAAGGGAAGCAACTATACAAAGGTTGATTTAAAGCATTGCGACAATTATCTTAGAGAGTAAACATGACACTGAAACCTGGCTGACATGGGTTTAAAAGGAGTGGGAAGATCGGGAAATGTTTTAAATTTAAAACAAAGGGTTAAAGCCACTTATACAAGGCAACTCAAATAGACCCTAACACTGGCCCTGACTGGGGGATTGCATATTGAAGAATATGCAGATAACTTAGATCACTGGTTCTGCAAAACAAAAAGAGAAAGGGAAAGAACCGAGACACACAACTAAACCTAAGGAAAGCAGGGAATAGGCTAACTACTATGTACAATGGGACCCTAAACAAGATCAGAACTTGAACAACTTGAGTTCATTCCCATTGTAAGTGAAAGGAAGATTAATATCATCTAGGTAGGACAAACAGAAGGCATTCAAACCAACTTCTTATGAAATAATGAATGGGCCTTTCCATAAAGATTCAAATTTTCCGTGAGCTCCTTTTGGTGCTCTCCTCTTATCCCATAAGAAGACTTCATCCCCTTCCATGAATTTATGGGTACGAGCCCTCATATCAAATTTTTTTTTCCTTCAACTGGTGCTCTGTAATGTGATCAACTAGTTTGTCCCTCTCCTACTCCAGTTTATTCAGGTACACGACCTGTTTCTCAATTGAATTTTGAAAATATTGATCTTCAATCACACACTGCAGTTTGGCAGCAGACAATTCAAGAGGTAGTGAGTCTTGGAATTAATGGGAAGTGTGTACTAATAGGGGAAGGGTGAATCAGTACCTCTAAAATTTTTGTATCTTTTAACCTTTATCCATTGAGTAATCAATTATTTATGCAACCATCTATTCTATACTATCTTGATGTAAGATATATCAATTATTTAACTTAATCAAACATGTGAACATTAATAGAAACATTCATGAAAGTAATTGACACATAACACAATATATGATAACACAGAAAACTCCTGTTAGGAAGTAAAACTTGCGGTGGGGATGGCAACCAAAAATTATTCACTATCTGCAGATTGGAAGGGGTCAGTTAAGACTTACAATTTGATCAATTTTGTTGATCTACCCTGTTAGGAGTATTTCTGGAGACCTGTTAAAGTCTACTCTGTTAAGAGCTTTAGCAACACTGTTTAGTGTGCACTCAGTCAAGAGATCTACAATAGGATTGTTAAATCCACCTTCCTTGAAAGGAGTTTTACACTTTGCTTCACTTGTTAGAATGTAAGAAAATTATACTTTGACCTGAGCGTATGAAATCTCCTATTTCTGATTACATATCCATTCAAGATTACATGTATAAGTGTATCACCTAATGTGATTGAATAATACCTTTGTTTCACGGTAGCCTCTATTCTTGGTTCTTGATAACCAAACTCACCTTTTGGTGTCCTGGTTCTCAAAACTCTCAGTCTGATCCATAGATGTGCTCGTAGGCTTCATTCATCCTATTATCCATAAGATTGAATGATTACAACATCTATTTATAAGATAGATTGACCTAATTAAGTTTCACGTAAAACAATATTAACTCTATGATCATAGGTTTACAACTTGACCTTGATCTTTTAGTCTATGTGTTTTAAATCAGTTAGACTGATTAAAACACTTACAATAATGTTTCTTGTCCCTTAAGTAATGGTTTTAAAAATAAATCAAGACTCTATAAATAGAATATGAATGTTTTATCTGACATGGAAGTCAGATCCACTTTTTACGGGATGTAACTGACTTTTGGTATCTGATGCTCGGTCTACATAGAAATCAGTTTACCTATCTTTCGGTGATCCTTTGATTGACCTATCTATCGGGTTCCCTTGCTCTGTCAGGTTCCTTTGTTTCTTCTCTTTCGGTTTCGCTTGAAATTTGTCTCATTAGGTTCCTCATAACACCTTCAGTTTTTCTTTGCATTATGTCTTCAGTTTACCCTTTGAACTGTTCTGTCAGTTTGCTCTTATCCTTTCTTTCAGTTTATGATTACTGAAAGTGTTCTTTGCATACTAATGACAAATAATGTCATCAATCTCCCCCTTTGACATTAGTATCAAAAACTGATATGTACAAAATACTAACAAAATGTTTAGTATGTACACCGTATATATTCCTTAGTCATTTCACGACTCCCCCTATGCATATGTCAGTATAGTATAAGTGTATGTATATGATACTTTGTTCTTTTTCACTTTGTGCTGTATATATCATATCATATTATTATACTCCCTTTTTTTTGTTCTTTTTCGATATTGTATAGTTTCCCATTCCCATTTGTACATATCATTATTTTCCCCCTTTTTGATATTAAGGGAAAATGTTTATACCTTTTTTCCTATCAAAAATGTGAGAGTGTGAGGACTTCGTGTCCTCCATCTTCTCTCATTTGTCCTTCAGGTTGTTTGGAGCCATGTTCTCAAGTGTGATTCTTGCATGCATATTGTAGATGCTGTCTGCTAGAGACATCTCGGGGGTGGCTATCAGTTGCCTTGGTGAACTGATATTCTATTGAAGTAGTGTAAGACTTGGTAGAAGTTGAGCCTGGAGCTCGGTGACCTCTTCCCTAAATTGTGTTTTTTCTTCCCAATGTTCCTATCTTAACCTTTTTATCTCAACAATTTTCTCATAATGCAATTTTATTGCATTGTCATAAGTGGTTAAGCCTTTAACACTTGTAGCTAGATCAAAATCTAACTTTGCTATATTATCACTATGATTCTTAGTGAATTTGTCAAGTGTGCTCAATTGTTGTATCAAGGAAATAGCTTCAGCAATCATTGGATCTAATTCACTTACTAATTCTAAAAGCTTTACCTTGTTTTCTGCCACTTCTTGGCTGATCTTTTCAATAAGTTTGTGTTAATATTTCTACTCTGCTCTCTCCTTAATTGCCTTTTTTACATCAATGTTCTACATTGTGATGCTTTCAGTGAGAGTGGATAGTTGATCAAGGATAGGTTTATTATGATCAACATCAACATCAGGTACAATCTGATTCAAGATGTCCCTAGTTGTCTCTAGTATCATGGAGTCTCTGTGCTCCTTTCTTAGCTTCTCTTGTAGTTGGGTCACATTTGGGTATCTCAATTATCTCATCTAGAGTGACTTCCAACTTAGTCTTTTTGGTTTTCTTCTTCTTCTCCTAATTTTCACTTGAATGTAGAACCATAGCCAGCCTCTTGGCTTTGTCTGTTGTACTGGATGAAGTGATTGGGGGTGTTGCCTCTTTTTTCTTCTGTGCCTTGGTGTTAGCTTGTTGGTTTTGAGTGGACATCTCCACATCAACCTTGACATTATCTGTAGCAACTTTTTCAGTTTCCTGAAGAATGCCATCTTTTGGTTTAACTCCTTCATCGATATCCTTATATACTTCATCTTCCTTTGTCTATGCATCCTTCTTAGTAGTGTCTCAATCTATTTTCTTTGAATCTCCTTTTTTAACCTTGTCAGTATCAGTTATATTTTGAGTGTCTCTAATGACATTCTAGTCATCGGTGTTTTCTTTCTTTCCTTCATCCCCTGCATCCCCAGGAATGCTTGAATCTTTATCATGTGATTTGTCTTTTTCTTGAATTATATTGATGGTTTGCATCAATATTGGCATGTTTCCTGGTATGTTCACCTGTGAAGTGTTAATTGTAGTGTCCTATTTGTCAGTCTTGTCCTTGGTAACAGTGACATCTTCATCTTTCTGTGTTTCTTCTGTTGGATCATTGGTAATGTCAATGATTGTATTGTCCACAATGTTTTCCATAGTGGTGTCCATCCATGTCTCATCTAAAACATCCATATCCTTGTTTCCTGTGGTGTCCATTTCTTCTTTGTCCAATTTAACATCTGTGATGATAATTGGTTTTTTTCTCTCAGTAGCATGCTCATCCTTGTGTGGTTCATTTGTGAGAGGTTTTCTCTCGGGGCTTGCTTCCTTAGTAGGTCTGTAGAGTATCTTACTCCAAATTTTGCTGTTGTCCTTCTCTAGGTCTATTAGCTTTCCATCAAGTATCTTGTAAGCTCTCATATTGGGTGAGAACTCCTGTGCATGTTTCTCCATCATCTCCTTGATTTTTTCCATTTTGGATTCGGGAGGCATAAGAGAAACAAGGACTCTTTCCCTTACCTCTTTCTCAATCTTCAATGCATAGGTCCATCTGGCAGATATTTTATCATATAGTGCATTGGGCATTTTGTCATAAAATTGTACTGGTACATATTTAAATGTACTCATCATTTTCATGATTGCCTCTTTAATCTTGTTCTAGTCCAAGGGATCCAGAGTTAACCATCTTCTGACTTTTGACTCAGTAATTGATCCTGATTTAACCATTAGTGCACATATCTCATGAATGGTTTTAGGGATCTTACTCTTCTCCTTGTGAACACCTTCATCCTATTTTGTGTCCTCAATTTCCTCCTTAGTTCTAATGAACTTTCTTCTTTTTGTAGCTTTGGACTATTTGGCTGGAGGATTTCTCTTATAGGTCCTTATATGACCTTTCTTCAATGGTGAAGGACTTGTGTCCTTAGCTGTTTGACTTCTAGTCCTTGAAGTAGCTATGGTTCTAGGCTTCTTAGCTAGTGTTGGTAATGGAGTATCTGACTCTGTAGACTCAGAGTCACTTTCTTTCTCAGCCTCACTGACGTGTGACTGCCCCTCAGTTTCTTCTATTTGTTCGGTTTCTTCCTCTGTAACCGACAACCTTTTCTTCAAGTTCTTTACTATTTTATCTTTCTTCTTGTCTATTTTCTTCACACCCAAGCCACTTTTGATTCTTTCTTTAGCTTGTTCATAAGTGCCAAACTTTGGTTGTGTTTTGTCTAAGGGCTCATTTATCGATGCATCGATGACATTGGATGCTTGATCTATGTTTACCTCATAGTCTAGTGGTTGTAGCCATGTTGTCCTTGGTACATCAGGTTTGATATATGTGTAATCTGTTTCAACCATGAAACATATATCATTCTTGAATTTCTCAATTAGTTTCTCTGAGATCCTTACTCTTTTGTGCATTCTCTCCTTGAATCCTGTAAAGCACTCATCCATAACTATCTCAAAATTATCTCCCAGTGATGTTATATACTCAATGATCTGTATGGTGACTGGTCTAGTTGTATCCCATTTTACATCTCCTACTGATGGAAAAGATTCTTGGAAGTAAAAGAAAATGCACATGATAAGTGAGCCAAACTTACATGAATTTGTCTTTGCATTTGTTATTGTATTTGAGTTTTCTTCTAACTAGTTGAGTAGAAGTTCTGACAGATCCAACTGAGTTCATTTCTTTACAATCTTATATGTTGTATCCATTGCTCCGAATGCTATGTTGTTCATCCTTCTAGCTTGAAATAATTTGTAGCCTAGGACACATGCTCTGAATTTTAGTTCATCATCTGTGAGAGTGCATACCTTAAGTCCTCTTTCATCACACTTAGCTCATCTATTATTTTCAATTTCAGGCTTGGGTGGGTGCTTCAATGCTTTTACCTTATTAGTTATAGGATAACCGGTGACATCATGAATAACATCTCAGGTTATTGTGCATGCTAAAAGTGACCTTCTTACTTAGCAGTACACTTCAACATGGTCATTATACTTCAGCTGCATACATGAATGAATATGGATTCATTCATCCTTTATGTCTGAAAGAGTCAACCTATTGCCTTCTAGAAGACAGGAGTATGAGCTTGCTCTCAGGTTATTGCAAGCTCAGTGACTACACCGAAGACCTAAATGAAGGATCTAGAAGCTATGCTAAATGATCTAAGATGATTATGCAAAGTGCAGATTTGTGGTAAATCTAGTCTACTTAATATTCTATTTTTGAGAACCAATTGAAATGTGAGATATTCAGTTTTAAACCCCAAAAAAAGTGTGCTCTATGATTATATTTGCATGATTGCATAAAAGTAAACAACAAATTATAGATAAATGAAAGCTAAAAAATGCAAGAAAGCTAAGATGAAAATATAGTATAATAACGTTAATAAAAAATAAGGATCCTTTGTGAAGGAAAAGAGTTTCTCTTTTATAGAAATCTCTCTCAAATCGACGGTCAAGATCAAACAAAAAGAGTGGCTCAGATTCGATTGAAGAAGCACAATCCATGTGCAAGTGATTCGATTGGTCGAGAGAGTCAGCTGACTGAACTGACTGATCAGTTGTTTTGGAAACTTCCAAAATCAGTTCACAGTTAACTGAAATGTTTCCAAAATGATAGATAGATGAGAATCCGTTAACTGAGTGGAACTGAATTGTTTCCAAAATGATAAACAGATGAGAATCAGTTAACTGAGTGGAACTAGATTTGTTCCAAAATGATAATCAATCAACTGAATTTGATGATGCCATATGCATTTTTAATAATTTAATTGATTTTGAATGCACATTTATGTTTTTATAATTAATTTAATTCCTTTTTGATTTAATTGACAATTTTATAATTTTTATTTAATTAATATATTAGAATATCAATTAAATAATTAACATAAGGTTTATTTGTCAATGTATTATGATTTTAGGAATTAATTAATTAATCAATTACGATGATTGATTAGGACCTAGGGTTTATGTGAGATTAATTTGAATTTGATGAATTGCCTGTTTAATTTAGGACTTAGAATAATCAAGATTAGGGTTTCTTGATTAATTGTTGAGATTGGGGGTCTAGGGTTTAAATGACCATTTTTAGGTGATTACATTTGCCCCTCTTTGAATTAATGTGCGATCAGTGCATTGATTCAAAGACTTGTGAGGGAGAAGACCTAGAAAAATTTTATTTGAAGCGATGAAACTGTTCTTTTGAAGAAGAAGACCGACTTCGAGCTTGTTTGGATGAAGATCAATCAAAAGATATAAACAGAATGCTCAGTTTGATTTGAAGCGATGAAACTAAACATCTGTCAGGAACTCTTAAAACTTTTTGATTGGTTTGAATGAATAACCAGTTTGATTTGAAGCGATGAAACTGATTACCATTAAGAGATTCGATTAGCAAGCAAATTGACTTGATTTGAAGTGATGAAGCTAATTTGATCAATGTATCTAGTTTCAATAATGAATAGCCCATATAAGATCGATCTTGTCTGGTTTCGAGTGTATTTACCACTTTATAAGACCATTGACTAGGTTCCCTTTGATTTAAGATGATCTTAACTTGATTTGATGTGATGAAGCTGAGATGCCCCAAGCGATGGGTTTTTGATTGAGGATGTGATCACTGGAATGTTGATGTCCTGATCCTACCCCCTCCAGAGAAAAATCAAAATATGGCTAGGTGCCCCAGTGATGAGAAGCAGTTTGATTGATTAGAAAATTTAGGAAGAAACTGATCTGATTAGAAAGAGGTCCCATGTGGTTAGGACAAAATCTGTACTTGATGAGAGGTCATGTTTGACCGATATTGACCAAAAGTAAGATACACAGATTAATTAGAAGAAAAGCATGAGAGATTTCTATTGGTTGTGAAAGTGGTCAAATTTAGATTTCAATTTTGATCCTGAAATTAGAATCAGGACAGTTGATTTAGCAAGGGGTGTCATGTCCACTTGACGATGAGAAGATTGATCGATAAGAACCTCAGATCCTTCACATTGGAGAGAGATATAGTTATTATGTTGATTTCAACACTATGGAGATGCAGATGTAGATGCAAGACTAACATGAATGCAACCTAAGGTGTAGTCACTGAGCTTTAGCATTGAAAGTTTTTCATTATTGAGCATTTTTGGAATATTGGAGTCGATACAATCCTTACTGGTGCTACTGCAACCATAAGAATATGAATATGACTTTCATCAGATAAGATATGGGAAACTAACGTAAGCATCAAGGCACAAAATTCAAGATGAACTGAACATTGTTTCAGTTGATGTTGCAAGAGTACACCAGTATCGAGGCATTCAAAGCCAAGGTAACCATGAGTGTGATCTTTCATAAGAAATTAGAGCAATAAGAGTCAAGGAGATAGTTTTGACATCACCTTGGCGTACAAATAAACAGGATCAAGGGATGTGAGGATTTTCCACCTTAATGCGGGATCTCTTACCACATACAACCAGTTTATTTGTTATTTCTAGATCATCGAGACCACACCAACAAGCAGTAGAAAAAGAAAAGACTAGCGAAATCAATGAGAACAGACAGCATACGAATAGAAGTTCAGCACATGTCAGCCAGTTTCAAAGTTTTCAGATGTGTATATGTATGAGGGGTGTTGAGAAACACAGTTGTGCTTGTGAGTGCTTTGTGTTTGATTGATATCAATATATTGTTTACGTTTGAGATATCCAATGTGTGTTAAGAAACAAAGATGCGTCCAAAGATAGTGTTAAGAAATGCTGTTGATTGTGGTGTTGAGAAACACCTATTTGCGTCAGTAGTGAGTTGTCCTTCAGAAATGACAAGATTACTGACTCTAGTGTAATCCAAAGATGTGATCAAATTTGGGGGCCCATGCCCCTAGTAGCAAACAACAATGACTGAATTGACTCATACTGAGAGGACAAAGCCAATTTAATTGCCCTTAGGTTATGACTCTGCATCAGTTTCAAGCCAGGAGGATTCTCAGAAGAACCTGAGTGTCACGAAAGTGACTGAAAGATATGTACAAACTGAAGCAAAGGATTGATGCCAAGATTGAGAATTGATAGATGGAGCGCTGAGTACAAGAGGTGCCTATTTAGCAGGTTTTCACCTACCTGGCAAAGATTCTATTTAGTAAAAATTGACTTGATTTGAAGCGATGAAGCTGATTTGATCAATGTGCCTAGTTTCAGAAATGAATGACTCATCTAAGACCGATCTATCTAGTTTCGAGTGTATCGATCACTGTATAAGACAATTGATTAGGTTGCTTTTGATTTATGGTAATCTAAACTTGATGTCATGCGATGAAGCTGAGATGCCCCAAGTGATGGGCTCTTTGTTGATTGAGGTGATCATTGAAAACCTGGTAAGCAAGCCTCTGTCGCCATCCTTTTTTTTAAAAAAAATTTTAAATTTTTATTTATTTTTCATTTTTATGATTTTTTTTATTGATGCATCAAGGCACCTATTGCTATTTTTTTACCAAGATGATCATTTTTTCAGGACTTTTTACAATTTTTAGATTTTTTTTCAGGATCATTTTTCAAATTTTAGTCTTTTTTAGAGATTAATTGATCGCAAGCAAGATCACATTGGTTTGCCCCCAATGTTTAGCAAGGTGGAGGTCATTATAGATGGATTAGAAAGATGATGGATGAGGCAAATCGACTATTATGGATGGAGAGGGTGAGTGCAACCCTCAAGGATAGTCTCCTCAAGATTATCCAAGCTAGGGAAAAATGAATATAGAAATGTAGGCTCATGGAGCGATGCTGTATAACATATAGGATAATGAACTGATGTCATGAAAAGCATGTGGTCCAAAAGAATGGACATGTCAAGAGATGTTTTGAGAAACAATTTTACATTTTTTTGTTCTTCATTTTGATCAAGACCAAGGGGTCAATTAGATAGGATATAGCCATGATAGCACAATTAGGATAAAGGGTGATGGAGGTATAAGTGGATGTTTGGATTATGGTAGAAATGCTCAAATATATGAAAGATAGGCATGGGATAAGGAAGATCATGATAAGGTATCATGGATGAGAGAAAGTGAATAGGCTGATGTAAAGGATAATGCATTGCAAGAGGCATGATGCTCATGGATAGGATCAACCTTAAATCAAGATCACCGGAAGGAACATGGATGCTCATGGGATAGCTGGATGTAAGGTATGATAGATAAGATGACATGGAAGGAACTTGCCCCCAAGTGAAGAGTGCAAGTAGGAGGAATTATGCATGTTTTCCAAGTTTTCATCATGATACTTATCCAAGGTGCCACAAGAAGTGGTTTTCACCATAGGATGGATTGATTTATCTTTACTTTTGCTACTAAGGTTCCTGTTTACTATGTTTTCAACAAGGAACTTTTTCTTTTTTTTTGTACTTTGTGATTTTATAGAGGAACTTAAGATTTCTTTCTCTTTAGATAGTGCTCCTTTGAAAGATATGCTATGATAGGCCAAGGCCACTGAAAGTGTGCTCAAAGATGTTGATAGGGTGATGGTAGAGAAGAATGGAGGATAAGGAAGATGGTAGCTAAGGATTTATGTGATGGATTGGATAAGAGGGATGGAAGGATATGGTGATAAGATCAACATCGACACACCCCTTGAAGGGTAGTGGACAAGTGGAGGAAAAGTGGATGGAATAGTTTGAGGCTTTGATGTATGAGTGGATATGGATCTTGGTATACGAGGACCCAAGATGGATGAAGTATTCAAGGTAATGGATTTTGGGACATGATGACCCAAAATAGAGTTAGAAGATGGGAGACATTTAGATGGAGATGAAGTGGAAGACTTTGGAAGCTTGGATGCCAACTCTAAATTTTCCTTTTTGTTCAAGCCTTTTAAGAGAGACTTGGGAATCGACATAACTTTTGATTTTCCTTTTGTATCCAAGTCCTTTAGAAGAGGTTTGGGAATCCACATAGCTTTTGATATTCCATTTCTTTTGGATGACTTAGAACACAATTTTTCCATGATGGATTTAGGAACCCATATTTTCTTTGATGTTAATCTTTGCTTGGATTTAGAACTCAATTCTTCCATGATGGATTTAGGAACCCATATTTGCTTTGATTTTATTCTTTGCTCAGTGGACCTTTGAGGTCTCTTGAATATTTCATTTTTCGTTGTAATCACATGTTGATTAGACGAGACGTAGTGATCTTCATATGTACATGGATTGTTGTATTTCTGATTTCTTCGTTGCACATCCAAATTACTTCAAAAAGACTTGGGAATTATGGATGGATAGAGCTGATATGACTGGTTCATATGGATTGGTTGATAAGGAGATTTCAAGGATGTATGTCTTTGTTGATCTTGATAGGGAATAGGGTAAGTGGATGAAAAGCTAGTAGTGATAGGCATGGTGGATGGAGGGATATAAGGACCCAATATAGAAGGAAGGTTTGACGGTTTCAACTTTGATATATAGGGACCAAGGATGGATTTGGAGGATAGTGAAGGCTGATGCATATGTTTGAATGGAGAGATATAAGGTGTGGAAGGAATATCAACATCTTTAGAGTGAGCTGCATTGCCAAGGCTCTTCTTAGTTGAATTCATCTGTATATCAATAGTAGCATGAGTAGATTTGATAGGAGCAACTGAAGTTTGAGGAGATTTATTATTCTGCAAGGGATTTAGAGGAATGATGTTTTCTTGAGGTGGATATGGAGGAGCATGACAAGGAGACGATGGGATGCTCTGATCTTGAAAAGGATCTTTAGATGGTGTACAAAGAGCACCTTTCTCTTTATTTTCAATAGGCCCATTAGAGATGCCAGAAAGGATATCTTGATCTTGTTTAGGAGATGGATAAGATATAGGAGATCTAAGAGTTTCTTTTGGGAAGAAATGGAAGGGGATGATGAAATCATCATGGGACTCTTGAGATATGCAAATTTGGTCAACCATTGGATAAGGATGGGTGGTGTCTTGATCTTGATCATTACTGATATGTGTTTCTTCATACTTTGGATTACCATCTTGACATGGAGCCACTTCTAAGGACGAGGTAAGAGTGTTGATTTTCATATGAGATTCTTGACAGGCTGATGGACAATCATTTGCAATAGGCATGATAAGTGTTGAAGAACATGGATGCTTTGGGTCTATGATTAGTGAAGACTGAGAAAGACTTGGAGACGTATGCTGATTAGCTTGGATCTCTTTTAGAGGTATTCCCTGAGGGT
Source organism: Thuja plicata (assembly GCA_018584345.1). Lineage (NCBI taxonomy): Eukaryota > Viridiplantae > Streptophyta > Pinopsida > Cupressales > Cupressaceae > Thuja > Thuja plicata. Next base: position 192,804 of record MU226203.1, read on the forward strand.
AGACATAGTCGTCATTAGGCTCAATTCGATGGTGTGGCTAGTTTTGAAGCTTTAGGAGATGGAGGAATGGTGGAAGAAGTAGATGTGATCTACAAACCATTGCTAGACATAGATTCTTGATATTGATCATGCTCGAGATTAGTATCTTCACTAGATGATTCATTAGGATTTTCCACTTCTATTATGCCATCATCTATGAGATCTTGGAATTTATGTTTCAACTCCATGCAAGCTGAAGTTTTATGCTCATTGTGTCGATGATATACACAATAGGTACTCAAGAATCTTTGTCCACATGATGTGGCTTGAGGTAATGTGATGAGATCATTCTCTAGAAGTTCCTCCAATGCTGATTTATAAGATTGTCCCAAAGGAGTAAAGATTCTCTCTAAAGAATAATTAGACACTTCTTGACTTGCAATATCTTTCTTTTGCGGATAGAAAATACTTTCATCTAATTTTGAAGAGGAAGGAAGTATGGATGACTCCTGATCATAGAGAAAAGGAAAGATCGATGAGGACTTGTTGGATGGTGTATCCTTTTCTCCCTTTAATTTTTGGATTTTAGATTTCAAAGTTTCAAGCTGTTTTGATAGGGCTACCATAAGAATCTCTTCTTGCACGTTGTTAGGACCATAAGGTTTAGCCCATTTACTTTTAGACATTGTAACATTGAGTTGATGTGCTTGCAAAAAAGATTGAAGAGGAGGTATGATGAATCATTTGATTGAATGACAAGTGCTGAAGTGATATCTAAAGTGTTGATTAAGTCCAAGACAAAAGGAAAAGGAGATAAAGTCCAACTAAAAAGGAGAAGCAATGACTCTGATCTTGAGTCAAGGTTAAGGAATCTTCTCTCACAACTTAGAATAAGGACAATGCAAAAAAAGATGATAAAAGTAACAAGTCACTTGGACTAGCACAACAAAATTAGATTTCAGAACAACAACGAGTCAGACTATCAACAGATTGCAGTTAAAGACATACTAGCGAGGATGTTGATGAGAACACAAATTTGTGAAAATTCAGACAGATCCTTCACAACAAAATACAAAATTGTACAACTTCTTGATAGATTTCCAAAGTTTGATATCAGATGTAGAAACTTCGACAAGAGTTGATAGTTAACACCGAGAGTGCAGATTTTGAATTGTTGATTGTTTTGATGTTTCAGACGAGATATGACAGACAAGTACCTAAAGTGTATGATTTCCAGATTGTTTAATTGTTTGATTTTTGTTTTTGTTTCAGTGAACACTCACACCAGACACATCAAGAAGCCCTTAGCTATTCAAGCACATCAAGAAAAAATTATTCCTAGGTGGCGAGAAATAGATAATACTTGTTTGAATCCTCTTACAATAAAATACCCATTCAAGTCGGATAGTTAGAAGCTTGGTAGCACTGGCTCCCCTCTACGAAACACACTTCTTAGGCCTACCAAGATTCAAATTTCTCAAGATTCAAGGATCCTGATAAATTTACTGTCTCAACAAGAGGGGTACATGAGAGGTTTCTTAGGCATGCACGTCTCACAACGCCTGTATCAACAAGTAGAAAAGGATTTTGGCCACTAGCTGAAAAGGGTTTTAGTAAGGGTCTTTGGTTAAGCGTATCCTCTGTGTCTGCACAATCGCAATTCAGGCTATTAACCCCACAGAGCACCTTAGCACAAACAGTTCATGATACATGAATGAGACCTAGTGGCCCATGCTTTGTGTTAGGTGAGAGCCGAGTATAAGCTCAATTGCCACTTATCTTCCAAGGTTTTGGCATCGAGAAGCGTTTTGATTATAGCGAGTCAAAGAAGCTTGGCGTTAGCTTGTTCTCATTTGGGTTGTTCTCCAAGGGTGAGTACTTTTTCCCACTTGGAAAGGCCCTCTAAGGTTGCAGATCTCAAACGGTGAATGACAATAGTATTTCTGGATTTTTGATCATCCCAAAAGGGCGAGAGCATAATCTCCTAACATTATTGTCATTCCTAAAACATGAAAAAAATGTTCATTTTAAGAAGTATTGCATGTGGGTACCTATTTTAAGAAATCAAAAATAAGATGCAAGCATAATGTTTTGTGTTCTATCGATCAAAGGCAACCTACAAAACCAATTCGTGAGTAGTTTTTGTTTTAGTCTTCTTGGATAATGTTCTGCAAACCACTGTTAGGTTGTAGGAAAAAGATAATCATATGAACATCAAAGCCAAAGATTAGTCCACATTATCAAAATAAGAAAATCAAAAAATAGATCACATATTAAAAAATTAGACAAAAAATCATGCATTTTAAAGAAAAATTGCATTGAAAAAGGTGATCATATGAGCCCGTATGAGGCTCCGAAAGTTGTAAAAGTGAGGATTAGACAGGTACAGTCATAAAAAAGTACAATTTATGAGAAATCCAGTAATCAAAAATAAAAAATAACTCCACCATAGTGATCTGTGGGAAAATCTACCCAAAATAAAAATAAAAAATTGCACGAAAAAAGGATCTAAAACAAGCAAGTTATAGCACTTCAAAGTTAGGCTACAAAAACTAAAATGCATATGGTGAAGGAAAATTTTTAAAACTCCCTACTAATGTCATCAATTCACTATGCTAAAATTGATGGTCTGGAGGCCATCACAAAATCTGAGAAACACTGCAAAATGACGGTTATCTGGCCATCAAATTTAAGAAACAAAAATATTCCTCTCTACTTATGTGGTGATGACGTGGCCTTTTTGAAATGTGCTAGTTTTTCAGTGGCCCATTTAGAGGGTTGTTGGAGGCTGAGTAGAGGGTGAGGAGGTGTTTTAATGTTTCGCATCAGAACTAGACATGAGAATTAGTTATAATGCATCACTTTGTTTACCATTTCATTTGTTATTACTCTATTTCTAGATAGACATTGTAGCTTCAAAAATTTGCTTCAATAGAAGAGTATCCTAATGTCTCTGTAAACTCTATTTTTTTATAGTTTTAGAACCCTCTCTCCATATACCCACAACAACAAAAATATCCTGACCAATCTCAAAACCTCATCAACACGAAGGATGCAATCTCTTGAAAACTATAACTATTGCCGTAGTATGCTAGTGTCCTAAGCTTATACTTCAAAACCCTCATATAGAATAGAAAATGAAACTAATCATATAGAAAAAAATTGAAGGTATATGAATCAACACTAACCTCATTGAAAAAATCAGAATATTTGGATCAATAGCCTCGCCCTTTTGTCAACATTGTTCATAATATCAGGATATTTCTATAGTCCATAATCAACTAATTAACAATTCAAGACAATCGAAATTCTATTTATATTGTTCAACGCTATAATCTATTGAGAAAAGGGAGAAGAGATGTTGGGAGGGGAGTTTAGGAGTGGAGAAGAAGGAGCTGTGGGTTGCTGCGGGCAGAGGGAGGCAGCAGGAGGAGGATGGTGTGGGTTTGGAAGTTGCGCGTGGGGAAGTGTTGATTGGTAGCGTGGGTTGAGGTTGTAGTGGGGGTGAAGAGTTAGGATAGCTGTGCGAGGTAGTTGGTAAGGAGAAGGGTGGGAGGAGATGCACGTGAGGGGCATGGGAGAAGAGAGATATCTTGGGCTGCACATAGCTGTTGTATGCTAAATGTGGACCTCTGAATTCAACAAAAACACAACATAGTCCTTACACAATCGCTGAATTCACTAAGACAAACATGAATTGTTTGCTTTGCAAATGCGATTGAAGCGACCTGTTGCCTCCTAATTAGATGTGGATGTTGAAGTTTACCCTCAAAATGAGAGCCAACAACCTGACCATTGCTAACATGGAGGATTTAAGAGTGCAAGAAGAGAGGAATTGCCATTAATCTCATGAAATCTGCAACTAGTCTATGAGAAAATGCTCTTAATCTATGAATTGAGAAATGATTAAGGTATGAAAATGAATTGCAACTGGTCTAAGGATGAATTGCAACTAATCTATGGAAGAAAAATGCAATTAATCTAAGAAAATCAAATGCTTCTAATCTAGAAATGAGAGTGCTTGTAATCTATGAAAGAAATGCTTTTAAACTAGAATTTGAACTTGCAATGAATCTAGGAAGCTTGAAAGTACAAAATTGAATTGTTAGCCCTATAAGTAGATCATAAATGAAAGCTAAACATATTCAATTCTAATTAAACTTTAGACTAATTATGCAACAAAATAAGCTTAAAGCATGAAAATCAAAGATAAATTGCCTATAGTATTGATGCTCTCCAAAAAGTCCTCAATGAAGAAAAAGAGGTCCAATTTATAGAAACCATGGAAAGAGGATGAAGAGTTTTTTGAAAAGAAATAGTTGTCTCTTCATTCTCCAATTGAGACAAATAAGCAAAGATTATTTAAATAAAAGAATGAATTATCGCCACATAAGTGTCCTTTCACATGGAATTATGGAATTCCTTTTTTGAG
>MU226203.1:206453-237011 GCA_018584345.1 Thuja plicata
GTTCAAGAGAAAGAAGTAATACTTGAATATGTGCAATCAAAAGAACAATTGGCTGATATCTTCACCAAGCCACTGCCCAAGGATACATTTGAGTACCTGAGGAAAAGACTAGGGGTAAAACCCATGTGTAACAGTCAGTAAAAGGACTCAACGCTGCATCAACCATATATTATCAGCATATCAATCACGACTGATGCAAGCAATAGCTGAAATTCAACACTACATCTATATACAGAAAGGTATATATCAGAACCAAGCACTAGAGAAAATTGTTATATTGATAATGGATAAGGGAAATACAAGGAATATATTATGGAAAGAAGAAATTGGTTGATAGAATGTCAGGTATTTGTAAAATATTTGTTTGACATTGTTGTCAAAGGGAGAGAATGTTTCTATATTATCATCAGAAACTATTCATTATCAGATTACTCCAAACAGGGAGAGATCATATCCAAAGGGAGAGAATTGATATAAAAGTTGCAAACAAAAGATAGAGACATCAAAGAAACAGAATAGTCAAAGAGAAAATTGACACCAAAAGAGGTCACAACACATCAGAAGAAGAAAAAGGAAAGCTGCAAGAATCAAATCTAAGCTTACACAGAGCTTACCGGTAGTCAGACATTTTATCGGTTATCAAAACAAACTATTTGGTAACTTGATGAATCTCAAACAATTGTATTTCATATTGTATTAGCAATAGTATAGTATGATAATATATCATGTTTCCGTCAATGCCAAAGGGAGAGATTGATGACATGTAACTGATTAAATGGTTGACTATATTAAGTTGAAGATGATGCAAGACATTAAATTAGTTAATGGTTTGTATTATCATTGATGTCAACTTGATATCATCTGTATGGTCATATACATAATGCCAAAGACTTCAAAGAATAAATGGAATAAAGGTTATGCTTTCAGCAATGCATAAAAGTAAAGTATTCACTAAGTGACAGACTACACCAGCGGAGTGCACACCATCGGTAAAGACAAAGATAAAGTCATACTGATGCTCGACGAGCATAAGACAGTTTTTCCCGATGAAGCAGAATCAAAGGATACCCAACGAGCTAAAAATAGTGTTTCTCGACGAGCAAGATCCAATGATGCCAGACGGACAAAGATCTCGAAGCTAACTGAAAATACACTGACGAAACTAGCAGTTGTCACCGGTAACGAACTATAGAATTGACCGACAGAACAGAGAGATCAGAAAATGATAAAATATCTAGCTGGCAGAGCTAAATGATAGACTTAACTGGTTGTTTTATTTTTTTCATTCGACCACAGTTAAGTAAGTGATTTTTTGAGTTGGCAAGAAGATAACTATGAGATAAATCAGGAGTTAAAACCACAAATCAATTTGGCTGGATTTTTTTTCATGCCAAGAATCAAGAATCAAGAACTGAGAATTAAGGAATATCATGTTTATATAAGAGAAACGCATAATTAATTCCTATAAGCAAGCAATCAGATACATGGGGGAGTGAACTGATAGAAGATTCTGAAGAGAAACTGATGAAGGATTAACTTCATGCAGTCCTAATCAATCAAGCTGAGGGAGAGCTAAAGAATTCTGTAAACACCAACGAATAGAAAAGCACAACATCACAGAGCAGAAAGAGTTAAGTACAAAGGAATTTTATTGATACATTGATCAGAAAGATATTGTAAGTAAATAGATCTGAAAATCTGCAATTGAGTTGCATTAGAAACAGGTCATTTTGTTTCAGTTTAACCATTGAAGCATTAAGTCTCTTAATAGAGCAGGACTTAACAATCTTTTGTAATTGAGGTATATCCTAATAGATTACCAGAAGGTTGACTAATTATAGCAGCACCGATCTTACCTAAATCTTATTGACAGTCTAAGAAGGAGGCTGATTCAAGGATGGTAGTGAGATTTGCATAAAGCCTATTGACAGTCATGAGACTGATTCAAGGATGGTAGCATAGATACCAGATACTAAGTGACAACCTATGTATAAAAATTCTCTAACAAGGTCGCACTTAACCGTGTGTTTGTAACCTTTAACAGGGTTGGCTCCTGATAGGGCTCACTTCAGAAGAGTGAAAATTTGGGGTACCAGTCCCAGTGGTTTTTCCCTTAACAAGGTTTCCACGTTAAAATCCTTGTGTTATGTGTGTATGGTTTATTACTTTAGTGTTTTACATTCTACATATGCATTTATGGATTGACTGGTATACTCTGCATATTTACTGAGTATCAGTAAATATAGGTTACTGCTTATCGGTTATCAAGGAGAATAAGGATAGACAAGGTAAACCGATAGACAGTCATTTGTTTCAAATATTTCAAAGGCATGCATCTTGTTGGGACTTAAAAATTTGAGAAGTATTGATTGGTGGATTAAACTTTAAATTGGATAAATTTATGAGGCCACTGATTCACCCCCCCCTCTCAGTTATTACTAACAGTAAGCATGTCATTCCGGGGTTAGTCCAACCTCTAGATTTTCTTGTCCACTATCTCATACAACTTGTAGAAATGTGACCAAATCTTCTACATGTTGTACAATTTTTCCATGTGTTGTAATCCCATACATACTGGTTACCGACTCTTTTCGATTGATAGGTAGTTTCTTGACCTTTAGGCTTCCATGCTTGCTTTTTCTTCTTCAAGAATTCAAGAGTTGTGTGCCCATTCATTTTGCAAGTAGGACAATATTTTTCCATGTAGGTTTCCTTCTTTGGTTGTTTCATCTCAGACTTACTTTCATGTGCTTTATGTCCCATTTTGTCACATCCATAATAAAATCCTATGAATGAAGATGTGGATTTAGGAATACTTTTCATTTTTCTCCTGCATACATTTGATGTGTGGCCTTGCTTTCCACAGTGATTGCATGTCAGCTTTCTTGGTCTTGGATTTTCATAGAAATTCTTTGGATCAACTTGATTGGGTGATTCTCCATTCTCAATATAGCCTAGACCGATGTTGTTGTTGATTCTTCGTTGTCCATCAAGAAAATCATCCATTCTTTTATTGCTTTCTTCATCTCTCTTGATAATTTCATTATGTTGCTACTAAATTCTGAGTTCTTGTTTCAGCTTTTCATTTTCTTCCCTTAGATCATCGTTAGCTTCTATTCTTTTAATGAGTTCACCATTCATTATGTTTTCCTCTTGACTCATAAGAATAATCTAATTTGTAATCTCATGATGATGTTCTCTTAATCTTTGTATTTTTTATTCTTTCTCTTGTAGCTTTTCAGTAATCTTCCTTCTATCATCAATATCTAGTGTTCTTTCTTGCTCAACTTGTCTAGCATTGTTCATGTCATCAATCATTCTTACCATCTATGTATCTTGACCGATTTGCAGAGATTTCACTTGGCTAGCTAGATGTTGATTGATTTCATTTAAGCTTGTGATGCTTTCTTCTAATGTGTTTGATGGTTTGCTTGTAGTTGATCCTGAAGACCCAAATAAATCTAGTATCTCTTGCTCATGGTAATATGTTTCAACACAGCGAGATGTCATAATCTTTCTTTCGTCTAACAGTTGCCTCATCTTGATTCTAGCTTCTTTATAATGTTCTTAGAAGATCTAAATTTCTATCTTATGATTCTCAATACTCTTGTCAAGTCTGTACTTCTCCATTGTATGATCTTTTCTCTTAAGCCTTTAAGCTTTCCAAATAAGGGACTTAGCTCTGATCCCAATTGTTGGAATTAATGGGAAGTGTGTACTGAGAGGGGAGGGGTGAATAAGTACCTCTAAATTTTTTGTATCTTTTAACCTTTATCCTTTGACTAATCAATTTTTTATCCAACCATCTGTTCTATACTATCTTGATGTAAGATATATCAATTCTTTAACTTAATCAAACATGTGAAAATTCATAGAAACATTCATGAAAGTAATTGACACATAACACAAGATATGATAATGCAGAAAACTCCTATTAGGAAGTAAAAACTGCGGTGGGGATGACACCCACAAATTCCTCACTATTTGTAGATTAGAAGGGGCCGGTTAAGGCTTACAATTTGATCACTTTCAATGTTCTACACTGTTAGGAGTATCTATGGAGACCTATTAAATTCTACTCTATTAAGAGCTTTAGAAACACTATTTAGTGTGCACTCGGTTAAGAGATTTACAATAGGATTGTTAAATCCACCTTCCTTGAAAGGATTTTTACACTTTGCTTCACTTGTTAGAATGTAAGCAAGTTACACTTTGACCTGAGTGTATGCAATATCCTATTGCTGATTATAGATCCAATCAAGATTACATTTATAAGTGTATCACCTAATGTGATTGAATAATACCTCTATTTCTCGGTAGCCTCTGTTCTTTGTTCTTGATAACCAAATTCACCTTTTGTTGTTTTGGTTCTTGAAACTCTTAGTTTGATCCATAGATGTGCTCATAGGCTTTATTCATCCTCTTATCCATAATAGTGAATGATTATAACATCTATTTATAAGATAGATTGATGTAATTAAGTTTCACGTAAAACAATATTAACTCTATGATCATAGGTTTACAACTTGACCTTGATCTTTTAGTCTATGTGTTTTAAATCAATTAGACTGATTAAAACACTTACAATAATGTTTATTTTCCCTTAAGTAATGGTTTTAAAAACAAATCAAGAATCTATAAATATAATATGAATGTTTTATCTGACGTGGAAGTCATATCCACTTTTTGTGGGATGTAACTAACTTTTGGTATATGATGCTCGCTCTGCATAGAAATTAGTTTACCTCTCTTTTGGTGATCCTTTGATTGACTTGTCCATTAGGTTCCCTTTCTCTGTCGGGTTCCTCTATTTCTTCTCTTTTAGTTTTTCTTGAGATTTGTCTCGTCAGGTTCCTCTTAGAACTTTCGGTTTTTCTTTGAATTGTCTCTTTGGTTTACCCTTTGAACTATTCTGTCAGTTCTCTTATCCTGTCTTTCGGTGTATGATTACCGAAAGTGTTCTTTGCATACTAATGGAAAAATAATTTCATCAGTGATACATGAGATCCTATTCTGTACACCAGCCTAAAATTAGCCATCCCTATAGCTCTCTTGGGGTTATTCTGATCAACCCATAAGGCTTCATACAATTTCTTGTGCCAATCATGAAGGTTATCACCCATCAAATTTTTCATTATACCAATTAGATTCTTTTTGCTGGACTCCGCCTGACCATTCCCTTGTGAGAAATAATCTGATGAGTGGGCCAAGGATATTTCATGGTCATAATAGAACATTGAGATCTCTTATGAAGATAAATATGTAGCATTGTCTACTACTACCTTTTTCAATACTCCAAATTTGACACAAATATGGTTTATTAGAAAATCGTAGACAACTTGAGAATTTTCCTTTTTAGTAGGGATCACTTCCACCCACTTTTTAAAATAGTCGGTGGCTATCAAGATATACACATACCCTATACTAGATTGTGGATTCAAGGGCCCTATAACATATATCCCCCATTTTATGAAAGGTTCATCTATTACCACTGGTTTGAGAGGCAGAGCTGCGAGTTGTGGACATCATGCAAACAGTTTGCACTTCTTGCAATTTTTACATAGTGATATGCATCCTTAAACATCCCAGGCCAATAGAAACGGTTCCAAAGGATTTTGAAGGCTATGACAGTGGAGGAAAAATTCCCACCATAGGCTTCATCATGAAATTCTCTTAATAACTATTTTTGTTGTTTGACATCTGCACATTTGAGAAAAGTTCCATCAACTCCTCTTTTATACAACACATCTTGAGAGATAATATACTTAGATGCCTTTAGCCTTAGATTACACCTTTGCTGGGGACTCAATTTTTTAGGGCATACACCATATGTAAGGAAATATGTCACATTTGAGAACAACAGATTAGTCAAACTTACCAACAGGACCACATGAGCTTCATTTGCTTCTTCTTTTTATGGCTTTTCATTTTTTTCTATTAACCTACACATGCTTCATCCTCGTACCAGTTTTATCAGCTTAACAGTTAGGTTGTATTCTTGAATTTTAGCTATCCATACAGCTATATTATTCATCCTATCTCCTTTTGTGTCAAAACACTTTTACTGTTGTCTCTAGAACATACACAGTAGAATGTGAGTGCAATATGTAGTACCTGACTTGTTTCACTATTTTTTCTACTGCGAAGGCATGATTTTCAATTTGACAATATTTGAGCTCGTGTTTCTTCAACGACGTGCTCATGAAAGCAATGGGTGCTTCCTTTCCTTTTTCATTCTTCTGTGTCAAAATGTCAGACAAAGTATGCTCTAACACATAACAGTAGATAATGAAGTCCTTTTTAAAATCCAAACTGGTCAACATAGGGGCTTGGGATATTGCAACTTTGATGTTGTTGAAATCCTTCTGCGCTTCCTCATTCCACTTGAAAGGGTGTTTCTCACTCATTATATCTATCATGTGTCTAGTAATCTCTCAAAAATTCTGGAACAAAAGCTCCGAGAAAGTTCACTTGGCCAAAGAAATACTTCAATCCACTTCTATTAGAGGGTAAATTAAGTTCAAAATTTCTTTAACCCTATCAGGATTAATTTTGACTCCTTTTGAAACAATATACCCTAACAACTTACCTTCTTCAACAAAGAAAATTGACTTTTTTGGATTTAGAGATATACCATGACTCCTGCACCTTTGCAGCACCGTGACCAGGTCCCTTAAGTGGTGATTCCTTCTTTTCAAATAGATAGTTAAATCATCTAAATAGATTACAATGATTCTATTTCATAGATTCTCAAAGGAGGAGTTCATCGCCCTCTAAAATGTGGTGCCGACGTTAATCAAGCTAAATGGCATTCGGTTGTATGCAAAAGTACCCCATGGTGTTATAAAGGTCATCTTGTGCTGATCCTCTCTCGATGCACTGATTTGGTTATATCCATAATATCCATCCAAAATTGACATTACTTTTGATTCTAACATGGCGTGGAGAACATGTTCCATTACTAGCAATGTGTAATTGTCTTTCAAATTGGCCTAATTCAAATTTTAGAAATTGACGCAGATTTTGATTTCACTATTCTTCTTCCACTAGGACTATATTGGCAATCCAGGTGGAATGATGAATGGGGTAAATAATCCTGGCTTTCAACATCTTTTCCACATCTTTTAATATAGCTTTAGATACTTTTGGATTATAATTTCTAAGCTTTTGACGGAACGGTGTAGCGCTTGGTTTCAAAGGGATGTGATGTCTAAACTGGCCACCTTTGAAGTTCTTAAGGTCTTCATACCCCCCAAAAAACATCTCTGTATTCCTTCAGCAACTTCTTCAGATCATCCCTTTCTTGCTGAGAACACATTTTTCCTATTGAAATCCATTTAGGGTCACCCTCATCTCCAATATCAATGTTGTCTTACTCCTTAGGATTATGAGAGTGCGACACCTTCTCTTTGATTGTATTATCATCTTTCCTATGAAAAAAGTGTTATAGGGATACCAAACCCTTGGGTATCTTATTCCCTTTTAATTGAATTATCTCGTCATCTTCTGCAACACCTTCACAGACTTATTTACACCCACTATTAGAATTTTCAAAATATACATTAGCAAATTTTTGAACACAACCAATGAAATCTTTGATGTGGGAATCATTATCAAACACCCATCAGTGCTCTACATTATATGGTATTCTTGATATATGGATCATTTCTATCCTATTACCATGTACTTTAAAATTTGGATGTGGTAACAGAAATGAAGTGGACACTGCCAAAGAATCTGCCTTATTATTTAAACTTTGAGGCATAAAATCTATGGAAAAAGTGTCAAAAGACTCGAGTTCATCCCATTCTAGGTTTTTGTAGTGCCTCAATTTTTCATTTTTGACAGAAAACAAACCTCTTACCTGCTTCACAATCAGTTCAACATCAACCTTTGAAATTAGCTTCTTGACCCCTCTAGAGTTTTCTTCTTCCAATCCTAGTAGTAACACTTTGTACTCGACATATTATTGGTATTTCGGAAGTATAATTTAAAATAAAAAGGGATACATTCTCCGATGGGAGGAATTAGCACCACTCGTGATCTCGATCCTATATTTGAACAACTACCATTGAATTCCATCTTCCATAGCCCTCACTCTTCTGAAACTTCAACAATTGGTTAAGTTCCCCCTTCAGAGAGAATAGCATAATTACCAAAATGGCACTCCTCATAAATGATTTGAGCCTTGGGATTTTCAGAAGGAACCACTGTGTATTTTTAAGACTCCAGTTCAAGTTTTATTCTTTTCCTGCCCACTGAGATAATTTCCTCAGACCAATCCATCTTTATGTCACCTCCCATGTCCTTGAAGAAGGTTCTACTGAGAAACATGCCATAGCTAGCTGAGATATCTGCAACTAGAATTGTCAATTTCGATTGCTTGTTTGGGCATACAACAAGGAAAACTTGTGCGTCTTTAACTTGGCCCATTTGCAACACTTGTTTCCTGTCCATAAAATGACATAGACCAATGACTTAGTGAGGGTGAGGCCGAGGGCTTTGGAAATTGGGGAATGCATTATATTATCAGACGCACCAGAGTTCATGATACAATCACTGAGTTTGTGCCCATTTAAAAGTAAAGAGATATAGAAGGGGTTAGGCTTTTTCTCTTCTATTTCACTTTCTACGGTATTAATACCAAGAAGATCTTTAGGTGTTTGTCAAGTGTCTTCAGATACAAAAATAGGAGGCTCTTTGACTGTAGTGGTTTCTCCTATGAGGGGTTTATTGAATTGGGTGGTTGAACCTAATTCCCTTTTCACATATTTAACTAATTTGTCTAGCTCCTTAGGGTTCATCCTTAGATACTTGGCCGGAGAGATTGAGATAGAGGTGGATTTAAAAAACTTGACAAAATCAAAAGTAGGAGGGGAGGGGGTTGTATTACCTCTCTATAGAATTCAGACTCTTGATCCTTTCAGATTTGATGAAGCATCACTACCTCCAGACTATTTTCCTTTGGGAGAAGCATCAGATGTACCAGCACTAGAAGTGAACTTCTGGTTCCTTTGATTTCTAGTAAGTAATGCACATGTTGGATCTTACAAAGTTGCGAGGATATTTATGCCTCTTTAACAATTGGACTCATACTCTAGATAAAAAGAACTTGAATTCCTGATCTCAGGAATATTTTCTTCATGAAACTCTTCTACCCCAGTAGTATCTTTTGTTGCATTTATTTGAAGACGCCTCAACCAGTCAGGACATTTTTTACTATCATGATCAGTTGTCAAGTGAAATGAACACATGGTCTCTTTAGGTATGACCTTGATTTGCAGCCTAGGCTGTGAACCTGTTAAAAGAGAGGTTTTCCCATGAGACTGATTATATTTCTTATGACTGACATCCTAATAGGGAGATTGATAAGGAGAACCAACCCTATTCTGCTACCTTTTGATAATTTTTAGGTCATTCATTATTCTTTGCATCAGAGGATCTATCATAGTAGAGGAGGAGGCGCCTAAATATTGAACTTCTCTTTTCCACTTCCTTGCTGTGATGAATGTGTCTTCAAGTTGAATATCTTGTCTTTGTGCAATGTTTAAATCAGCCACTCCATCCTTCAATAGATGAAAACTTATATCAGGTGGCACTGCATTAAGAAAGAATGTTTTATTGTTCTCATTGCTAGGTGCAAAATTTGTAGGGATCTTCTGCAATATCGTGTTGAACTTCACCACAAATTCCTACATAGGTTCGTGTATCTCCTTCTTCAATTGGATCAATTGAAGTAATAGAAAGATTTCATTATCAGGGGTTTTAAATTTTGCCTTGAAGGCATTCCTCATATCATCCCAAATGGTTATGGAGGCATGAGGTAAGTGGTTGAACTAATCAGCTGCAACATCTATCAAGGTTGTCACAAAAAGTCTAACTACAACTTCTTGAGTCTGAACACTAATAACACTACATGTAGTGTGAAATGCAATGAGATGATCTTCTGTGGTCATTTTTCTATCTCCATTGAACTTAGGCAAGATTTGGTTAGTGCCCTTGGGTAAAGCAGAAGGAGGGTTTGCACCCAGGTTCAAAGGACCTATATTTTGACCCCATGGCTGGTTCGTGACCAAGGTTGGGAATCTAAAATTCAGAGGTTGAGTATTGAAAAATGAGGGTATTACAAAACCTGGTGGAACAACAACTTGTACGACTGGTGACACAATAGGGGTGGCAGGAGGTGAGGAAGGTCTACTACAAGACTTAGTTTTCTTTTTCTTGGGTGTATTCAGATTAGTGGAAAATTTTAGGTTTTTTAAGGATTCAAAATCTACATCAATCAACCCTTTTCTTTGAACACCTCTATTATGTTTATTCTTAGCCAGCTTTGATACCCGAACTAGCTTTCAATTTCTTGCAGGAACGCGAGCAAGTTTGTCTACTATTTTTGCTTCCTAGACCACATGTATACCTTTTAGGTGTTCAAAAATTTCCTCTTCTCTTTCCAACACTTGGAGGGTTTGTTGGAACTGTTGATTACTACATCTCTATTTACAAGCTACTATTGCTAGGTCTAAAATTAGATCTTCTTGTCTGTTTTCAAAGCCTAGATTGGGTTGGAGTATAGGAAGCACATCATTGTGTGGCAACACCATTTTAATTCATTATAAACAATTTAGAGTTTGGTCTTTTTCACAAGACTCCTTAGTAGAGTCGCCAAAAATATGTTGGTGAATAGATTTATCTCTATGCTAAATAAAATTTATATTGACCCTACACTTCCTTTGGAGACAAAGAATTAATGATAGTTGGGTAAGCATAGAATAATTGCTTCCCTCTAAATTTTATGAGGTACAACTCCCTCTAATAAATATTTAATGAATTTATGAATGAACCACATACGAATGTACTTTTAACCAGAAAGTATGCAAGGATCTCTCATTTACTCCATGGTATTGAGGTATTTCCAGAAATGACATACAAAAAGTAAAAGTTGAAGGAAAACACAGTTCCTCCAACAATCTAAGATTAATTGTCTATTGTAACTAATAACATGAATTGCATGGAAATATTTATAATCATGAAATAGGAAATAAATAATGCAAAGAAAATGACATATCAGCCCACAAAGTAATCTATACACCAAGGGTTCAAACTCAGATCTAAACTGAGACATTGCATTAATATATTTATGTTGTAAGGATCAAAGTCCAAAAAAAAGTATGAATTACTGTATCTTTCCACTTAATTCTTTCAAAAATAAACTAAAGCTTAACAGTACTGAAATCCCAAAAGCTATCTAATCTAAGCATTCTAACCCTTCATCAGTTTTATGGTCCGACATATATAGTTTTGCAATCAGGGAGGCCTCCCTGAAAACTTGGCCTCTCAGATTGACAACAAATAAAAATAGTTACGAACTAGTAACTAAACATGATAATAGTGTTGTGACAGTTTCCGCCTTATCAAAATAACTAAACAACATAAAACTACTAGATATTCTTGGCTACTTCCTTTTTGACATGGCATCTTGGACCAGCTTCCAGCTCCTAAAAGTGCTCAACAACTCCTAGATCGGGTGAGACTGTAAACTTTTCAGACCTATCAGCTTCGCTTGGCAGACATTTTTCTCCCATTAGAACTCCTAGATTCTTTCCACCTTCTTAGGAAACTATCCTCTATTTAGGTATAGCATTGATTCTATGTTTTCTATTTTGGTGAAATCTTGGGGTGTAGGTTCTTTGCTCTCCTTGATGGCATTCATAGCATCTTCAAAACTCTTAATCATAGCATCTACATCCCTATTCCCTTCCTCAAATTGAAGAATACCTGATGGATTTACTACCTTGATATCTTTTAGGGTATTTGAGTGTGTCTCTTTTACTTCTTTCTCCATGGCTCGCATGCTTAAGATCACAACTTTAAATAATGATCCTTTCCACCCCAATATTTTCTTTAATATGAACAACATAGAAGGATCAAATGTGTTCACTGGGTTCTCAGACAATAAATTTTCCACTCCATATTCTTCCACTTCTCAAACGTGAGATACAATCACTCCACATTTTTCTTCATCTGACTCTCATCCTGAAAATAAGATTTGAATTTCACCCCCTTCCACATAAGAAGCTATGAATTCTTGTATGAATTTGTTCCCTTCTTTTATGATGCCATCAACCTAGTTGTTTGTTGCTTCTATCAAGGCTTTGCTTTGTTGCATCTACTTCAGCAACTACTTGTTATCCAAGGAGTTAGGATCAAAATTTTGTGGAGCTTGGAATGCCCCTACATTACTGAGTGAGCTAAGAAACTCAACCATAGTTATTATGATCTGTTTAAGCTCTCTCTTTTCTTTGCCATCTTTTTGAGATTGAGCAAGCATATGGTCAGCCAAAAACTTAAACTGAAGATCTCCCGTATCCCTATTCAGCACACCCAACTCCATCTTCGTGACCTCAAAGTCTTCTGCTTCAGGTTCTTGGATTCCTTCTTTTTGTTTAAAGGTCACAATTTCAGCAGTTACCTTTCCTGTAGTTGGGTTTGTGCTTAGCCTTGCATTACTCTTGAATCTTTTTCATTTTTGGGGCACAAACAACATATTTGGTAACTATTTCCTTGACAGGTAAGGACACCGACTTGAAGTTGCATTTCTGATTTACTGGATCAGTTAACCAAGGAGGAATCAAGCTAGAATTTAATCTATTCTCCACTACTTCAACAGGTGTCACATTCTATTGTTGAGCCTCATTTTTACCATCAGACATCTCTTGGAATTTCTTTAGATATTCTTGTGAAAAAGAGATGTCTTCATCGTTGATCTCAACATCTACAAAACTCAAGTCTAGGGAAGCCATTTGTGCTCGAGCCTGATACCTAGTTCTTGACCTCATCCGAAGTACAATGGGATGTTCACTTATTTTCACTTTATTTCTAGGCAGAGGGATACCACCTACATCATTAATCAAGAGGGAGATATTAGAGGGGTTAGGTAACAATTTAACTGGGATGGGATTCACATCAATTCTTTTAGATGATGTAGCTCTTGTTCCACTTTATCTTTTCTTTTCTAACCAGTCATCTGTGAATCCTAGAATAGACTTGGCTCTTAGTTTTATGTCATCTTTTTCCTCTCTTATCTAGTCTATTTCTAGCAAGACTGTTGCATTTGAACTATCATAACCAGGTTCAATAATATCAGAGTTATCTTCATCCATGTCCTTGGTGTTGAACCTCAACTACAAGGTCCCAATTTGAGGAATTAGTAGCATGTAACATGATCTCTTTTCTTTATCACTTCTTCATTACTACAATCTTCTGAGAAATCTTCAATGTAACGGGCACACTTCAGTTGACTACCCAGGCTGAGGGTGCATCTTGAGAAACCCTTACTGTCCAAAGCCCTCCTCTCTTAATAAATTGCATGTGAAAGTTCACCATATCACTTCCTATCACCAAGGCATCAATCATGTTTTTACAGGTTAAATCTCCAAGCTTGATTGGGAACATAGAATCCCACTTTTCTTTTGGGAGACTATTTTTTATTATAGTGAACAATTGCCTACATAATTCTGCCAAAACAAAGTAGTCAAAGGCGAACCTTAGCAACTTGAGGGGATCTTCATCAAATCCTCCCACCCTTACATATGTGAATCGTGGGAACTGAATGTAAAAAATGCCATAGATTTGAATCAGCTTTTGTGCCTCTAGAGAGATTATTTACCCTGGGATCCAAGCTAAGTGGTAGCATAACTTTCCTAGAAATGCATCATGAACTCTACGATAATTTTATAGTACTCTGTCTCTTCTCAGTATGGGACAATACTCATAGATATTTATGTCTTCATTTCATGGCTCATGGGGAATTCCAATGAAGTCCTGGGTACATTCTAGATAATAAATCAAATATGAAGACATATATAATTCCTTTTTTGTCATTTGTGCCTGTTTGAGTTGATCTATTATTGAACTGGCAATTATCTCGACCAAATCCGAACTTTGATTTCCATCCAAGATAATTTCTATGAGATGATACATCCAATCTTCAAAGAGGATTACCTATTTAGATCCTCTCACTCTATGTAACAAGACCACTAAGTCATGAATATGGGGCTTCATATGATCTTTAGTCAACAACTTGGGTACCCTAGAGCCTCCTTTGTAGTTTGACTGAGTCCACTTACGAGCGATATTGCTATGGTTCTTGTCATGTCTCTCTCAAAACTGAATAAGTGACTAGGTCAGGATGAAAATAGAAAAGGCGTTATTGGGTAACTTAAAGAATGACATAACCATTTCCCTATTTATTGACAGAAGACTCTGGCCCTCATTACTCACATTTAGATCTTACATCATAATGATTTATGCATTGTTGAATTAGCTCAAGGCTTATTATGGTAGGAGGAAATGTGGCATCTTGAAATAGTCTTCTTGACATGATTTCTAGAGTATGCTACTTTTCCACATTGTCCTTGAAATTGTCAACCATCTTTTCTACTTCAACCCCCATTAAATCAGTTTCTGAAATAGCTGGGGCCTGACACTCTAAACTATCCATGTTTCTGAAGAAATGCATACTGGACCTCATTCTTTTTCCCCAAAATAAAATAAAAGAAACTGCAGCCTTTCAAAATCACACTAACATGCAGAAACATGAAATGAAAGAGAGGGTTTCAGCATTTACCTGTGATATGCTGACTTAGGGAAACAAGAACTACTATCTTTCACAGTCGAGACTCCGCAATCTTTCTTTGAAATGTATAAGTAAAATGATGTGCTTTTAAAAAGATTCACATACCACAAAGTACAGTTGGAAAGAAGAACATTAATTGTGGCATGAAGTTTAGAGTGGAGCAAATGTCATGATGTGACATTTGGCTAGTGATTTGCTTTGAAAAACTGTGTATGTCGTCATTAATTTCTATTTAATGCTACCACTTCACTTGTGCCAGAAATAATTTTCATTAATTCATGACACCAGCTCAGAATTCCCTCGTAGTCAACATATCCCCAAAATAGATTGTACCATTACTTCAATGATTTCTTTCTGACACACCATGTCACTTGTCACATCGAACGCCAACTCAATCCTTGTGTATGCTATAATTTCCATTCAAACCTCTTTGAACCACTTTGAACCAAAGTTTGAAGAGGTTCAAAGTGGTTCACTGTCGCATCATGATGTATGTAGGGGTGCCACCTACAATTACAATCATTAGGCAAAAATATTTTATTTGAACCTCTTTGAACTAATTCAAACCAAGGTTCGAAGAGGTTCAAATTGGTTCATGAGCGATCCAAAGATACCAAAACTTGATGAAAGGGAAGCGACTATACAAAGGTGGATTTAAAGCATTGTGAAAATTATCTCAAAGAGTAAACATGACACTGAAAACTGGCTGATGCGGGTTTAAAAGGAGTGGGAAGATTGGGCAATGTTTTAAATTTAGAACAAAGGGTCAAAGACACTTATACAAGGTGCCTCAAATATACCCTAACAATCCTAAAAATGTTCAAGACATCATTATTATGCCTCCACCAACAACACTAAAGAACCTAAGGATTCTACAATGTCGTCTACAATCAGTAAGGTGATTCATCTCACAACTAGCTAACAAATGTCATCCATTCCAATACTTGCTACACAAAGATGTCAAATTTGCATGGACCAAAAATTGACAAACAAACAAAATTTCAAGTATTGAAGGAATATCTTCTCTCAGCACCAATCTTAGTAGCACCCATTCTAAATCAACCCTTATTGTTATACATATCAGCTACAAAACACTCACTAGGGGAAATAGTCACACAGATTGATGCCAAAGGAAAGGAAAGAGCCATGTACTATATCAGTCGCACACTAGTGGCATATGAACTAAACTATATTGCAATTGAATGAACATGCTTGGATATAGTTTATGCCTCCCAAAAACTCAGACATTACATGTTAAGTCACAAGAAAATCCTAGTAGCAAATATTGATCCATTGAAATATTTATTAAGTTAAGCTACATTAACAGGGCACCTCACCAAATGAGTCATGATACTGAGTTAGTTTGACATTGATTACATGGATATAAAAGAAAAGAATTGTCAAGCAATTGTTGATCATTTGGTAGATGCGCCCTTAAGTAGTCATCCAATATTGATAGAGTTCCAAGAAGAGAACATATTTTCTCTAGAGGAGCAGAAACAGTGGAAAATATATTTTGATGGCTCTGACACACAAAAGGGATCAAGTGCTATCATAGTATTTATCACTCCCCAAGGAGACTCCATTCTGAGATCATAAAGGATGATCTTTGATTGCACCAACAATATAGCTAAATTTGAAGCATTGATCATAGGGCTCAAGACAACTGTCCAATAGAAGATCCAACAGTTACAAGTACTTGGAGACCCTCAACTGATTATCAACCAAGTAAATGACACCTACAATACAAAGGATGAAAAACTCATTCCTTATAAAGCCTTGGCAGAAGACATAAAGCAACATTTTGAAATGATATCATTTGAGCAGTTACCAAGGATAAATAACAAAGAAGCAGATGCTATGGCTACTCTAGGATCTTTTCTCGACATGCCACCAGATGTGACACATAATGAATGCATGCTTGAATTTTTCATGGTCCCTAAATTTTAAGGTCCCAAGTTTGAGGTCGTGTGCAAAATTTTTGGTCTCAATTATCCCTGTTACCAAGATATATACACCTATCTAACTAGCCAAACAATCCCCATTGACTTTTCCTGAAACCAAAAGAAGTCCTTGCTAGGGAAAGTCTCCTGGTATACTTGTTGGAAAGTCAGAGTTTTGGTATGGTATAAGACACTTATGGGTTGTCATTTATGGCAAAAAATCTAGTATATTGATTGCATGGAATGAAGTTCTATTTTGGAGACAGTCTTCAAAATGACTAAGTACAGAAGCAAAAATACAAAGTATAATGATATTGTTTTGGACAGGGAAGATCGTGTATGAAGTTTTATGACATGAAAGCTTAGAGGAAGATACTATGGACTATGTATGACCTCCACCTAAGATCTATTTGGTTTTGCAGATGATTATAGTGAGTTAGAGAGATTCGAAGACATACACAAACAACATAACAATGTAACAAAGCAGTTGATCAAGTAGCGATGAATCAAGGAGTATGTCGTGGACTCCTGGCAAGCTAAGTTGGATTATGATTTTGGATAACCCATATTTTGGTTATGTAAGAGCATTGAATTTGTAATTACTCTTTACATTATTAATTCTATTTTGTATTGAGAGTTGACTATGTAATAATTATTTAGAGAGGCGACTTGATGATATATATATATATATATATATATATATAAAAATTTTGTAAAGAGAAGATGTGATGTAGAAGAAGAGATAAGGAAGGATATGTATGTATGTGAATGGAAGATGTGAGAGGAGATATTGAGAGAGATCATTGAAGAGCTATGACTAGAACTATCTAAGCATTGCAGATGCTTGTTTTTTTCATTACTGAGAACACTTTATAAATAAAAGTTTTGTTGTAAGAGTTGTAAGCTTAGTTGGTCCCTAACAGGGTGTTGTATACCTTTAATAGGGTTGTTTTTCCTTTAACAAGGAAATGTACTATGTAATATTCAACTCCTAACAGGGCTAGGTCTCCTTGATAATCTTAAAAGATAATATTTTTTTCATTAGTATATAAAGGAAACAATTTTTGAACCATCGGTAACATGATCACCGAAAGATAGGTTTATAGTGGAACCCGACACAAAAGTTCACAAAGGACACCAAAAATAGACAATTGCAATGGTCACCAAAAATTTTAGTACAGTGAACATTGACAGACAGTTTACAGTGTAAACCGAGAGCATAGTTTACAGTGTAAACTGACAACAAAATTTAGAGAGTAAACCAACAGACAGTTAACAGACAACACCGAATATAGACTACAGAGCAATCCGACCACCAGTCTACCGAGAGACAGTGTTATTTCAGAGAAATGTGGATCTGAGTTACACGTCAGATAAAACACTTGAGTTTTATATTTATCTTTCTGCTTATCTTTAAAACCATTTCTTGAGGGACAAGTAAAGCAGATGTACTTTTTTTAATCAGTCAAATTGATTGTAAACATGCAAACTAGGAGATCAAGGTCAAGTTGTAAACCTTTGATCATAGAGTTTTCATTGTAAAGTGTGACACCTATTTAGGTCAATTCATTGTATAAATAGATATAGTAATCAATCAAAACATGATGATTATAGCCGTAACAGACATCTATGGACCAGATAGAGAGTTTTGTGTAGAAGGACACAAAAGACAGAATTCAGTTGTGAAGAACAAGATTCAAGGCTACCGAGCATAATAGAGGTATTAATCAATCACTATAGGTGATACATATACATTGTGAACTTAAAGGATCTGTATTCGGCAATTTAGGATTCCATACTATCAGGTCAAAAAATATTTTTTCTACTCTCTAACAATTGTAGAAAATAGAAGAAATCCTTTAAGAGGGTGGACTTAATAGTCTTTATGTAAATCCCTTACCGAGTGCACACTTAACATTGTTGCTAAATATCTTAACTGAGTAGACCTAACTATCTAAAATGTTACTCCTAACATAGTAAGATCATCAAAAGTGATCACATTTGTAGCCTTAAATGACACCTTCCATTTTGCAGATAGTGAAGCTTTGTGGGTTTCATCCCCACCGCAGTTTTTACCTTCTAACAGGGGTTTTCTGTGTTACCAATTATTGCGTCATGTGTACTTAAATTTCATGAATTTTTCTATGAATGTTTACATGCTAATTAATTTTATGCTTTGATATTACATGCATAAGGTAGAAAAGCAATATGGTCGGTAATGCAAGGAATTGATTACTAAGGATTAAAGGTTAAATTGATGAAACTTTTTTAAAGCAACTGATTCACCCCTCCCCTCTCAGTACACACCATTCCATTATTCCAACACTCCTAACAGGGACATTCTACTTTAGTGCATACTTGTGGGTACCATCCCCACCAGGGTTTTCCTTTGGCTAGGGTTTCCTCGACAGCAAATAATGGTGAACAAGTATGAGTTTTGTGTTATTTTCTTATGTTCTTTTCATTTCTGTAAGCATATGGTTTATTTGGAATTGGTTTAAGTTTAATTTAAAGTGTTGTAATACTGATTCACCCCCCTCCCAATATTACTTAATCCTAACAATTTGTATCAGAGCTATTGGCCCTTGGAGAAAAAGTCTAACAACTTAAGGGAGATCAGAATGGATTCAAAAAGTTTGCAAGAGAATTTTGAAGCAGCACTTGAAGACCTTGATAAAGCAAAAGCAGAAAATGGTGACTTGAGATTCAATTTAAGAAAAGATGAGGGATTCATCAAGAAACTAAAGGATCATCTTGAACTTTCTAGAAATCAGAGACAAGATCTTATGGTTCAAATAAAAGAAGATTCAGACAATGATAATTTAGATAAGATAAAGCAACTTGAACAAGAGAATGATAATTTGAAGCTTGACAATGAGACAATGGCTAAAGAGATTCAACAAGAAAAGAATGCCAAGAACAAGACTGAAGAATTTTTGAAATATGCTAATATTCTGATGGGACAAATGAATATCGACCTTGACCCTTTCAAGAACAAGTATCTAGAATTGGAGAAATATAATCACATAAAAAAAGGTGAACTTGTTGAGACAAAGAAACACGTTGAGAAACTTCACATGAGTAGTGACTTGATTGATGAACAAAGTGATAGACATAAACCTAAAGGTGATATGAATGGTATTGGCTTCAATGCAGATAAATGTTCTAAGAATCAAGAAGAAAAATTTGATGCGAAGATTGATGGAGAATAAATCATTCTTGAAGAACCTAAAGAACAAATCAGACCTTTCAGAGGTAGAAATTTTGGATGTAAAAAGTTTGGACACATGAAGAGAGATTACAAAGGTAATACCCCATTCATAACTTTTTCTGTTTATTGTTTTAATTGCAATTCATATGGGCACAAGAAAGCATAATGCAGGAAACCTGATCAATCTAGATATAGATAAGACTACACTAGAGAAGAATCAACAACTAAGATCACATGTTACAAATGTAATAACCTTGGAAACATTGCAAGGAATTGTAAGTTACAAGTTAATAAAAAAGGAAGACCTCATATATGCTACAAATGTAACAATCTAGGTCATATAGCAAAGTTTTGTAGTTATAATGGAGTAAATAATAGAAGAGTACCACCTCCTATGGATACAAAGAAGAATGACAGTGATACTGGTAAGAGTCTTGAAAAATATAAGAGTGATTTTGACAATTGTTTTAAGAAAGCAGAAGATAACAACAATGGTAAGGTATGGAGAGTCAAAGATTCTAGTGAGATATTGGTTCAAGCAGAGACAATAGATGCTATTGGATCTTTGCCTAATGCTAACAAAGTAGAATCAACCTAAATGGCCAATCATGGCCTTAGGAGGAGCATTAGATGAGAAAAATAGATTATATCCAGCCCCTGATTCTGAGGAGTAAGCTCCAACGGGCTTAGTTGTGATATGTGAAGACATCATACAACTTATATCTATGAGCGCAACATTGAATGATGCATATTCGGTGATCGCAGGATTTACAATTGTCTAGATAGTGCACGATGTTAAGTATATTAGGTAATGTGTATCTTACACTTAACTATGAATATAAGGACATATGAGATACCTATTTCTTCACTATTTGAAGAGAAGCAACCTAAGGAGAACAAAGATCAGTCGAGAGTATCAGACAATCTAAAAAAAAATATTGTGTGATCGATCGAAGTAGGAATTCAGAATTCAGCGTAATTGAGGTATTTACATCATCTACTCATACAAAAGCTATGGATGCACCTTTGATTTATGATGTTGTAGATCGACCTAGATACAAATTCAAGAAACATCCATTTAAGTCTTGTGAAGATGACCCTGAAGGAGCATTTTCTCAGACACTGCACGACGTCTTGCATGTAGAGGATATTAGGGCATATATTCATTGAAAGTATGATATATTGGGTGTTGATGAGATTTATACTAAAATGGAATACATGACTGATAATGGAAAAATGAAGGATGAATAAAAACACATTGACGAGTTGAGCATTATGAAAATATTGGACCTATATGAGTTAAACAAAGATGAATGGTTCAAAATATTACTTAGTTGAGTCCATGATCAGTTCATTTGGATAGGAGAGAAACCTATAAAGATATGTGGTCAATTGATTCATGAGATAACTAGGTTAGAAAAAATTAAAGTTATCCCTGTGGCTGAGAAGAACATAAAGAAACATGTTGAAGCCCTAACACACTCTAAATGGGATAGGCGATCTATGATAGTAAACAATATTTTCTTACAGGATGTCAGATTGATTGCTATGATACTTGGATACAAATTCTACTACTGCAGTAGACCTAATTAATTTTCTGTAGGAGTCACTATGATGTCTTACATTATGGTAAAAGAAAACACTAACTATAACCTATGCGAGGTTCTGGCACAACAATTCTTGGAGAATGTAAAGCTAATTAAGAAAGATAAATCTAAGACTTTTAGATTTGGCTCACTCCTAGTTTATATGTATATCCACATTGAGCACAAGTTTCCAGGAATGCGCCCTAGAGTAGGGAGAGAAGGGATAGCCACTAGTATTCAGACATCACTGAGCTACCGAAGATGAAATAGAACATGGGTTGATGGTGAACTGTTGACATGATCAAAATTCTTCAGAGGCAAATGAAAAAAAGAGTCATAATTCCTAAAGAATTAGTTTGAGAAATACAAGGATACAATTTGTTTCATGGTTGAAACTGATTGTGTATGCTTTGAGGCAGTTGTACCTAGGAAGAAATGGTGTTACCCTATGGGTATGAAGTCAGTTTAGAAGTCCTAACTATGAAAATTGAACATGTGTTGGCATCTGAAGTAGATACATTTGAGGAGAGATGGGGCACCTATGAAGAAAAATAAGATAAAGTCAGAGAAGAGAAGACTAGAGGGATCAGGTAAAGAAAAGTAGAGAAAATTATTGATGACTATGGAGCTAAGGATGGTTTAACCAAAGAAGAGATGAGAGAAGTAAGGAAGAAGATAGCAGAGAGATCTTCTGGGTTGGAAAGTACTGCTACTGTAGCCCTTCCACCTCTAGAGATTAAGCAAGTAACTAGTCCACCTTCTGCCATAATTAATGTAACCACTCCCTCACCACCACTAAAGACATCACAGGAAGAGGCAGTAAAGATAGTACCTTGGAGAAACACAAGATTCACTAGATTAACCTCCTAAGGAATAGAGGACTGGAGGAGAAGAGAAGAAAACCAAAAAAGAGACCTCAAGTGACAGACATGTATGGAAGCCCGATTTGAAGATGTTGGAGAAGAGAGATATTGAGAAAGGTAAGCTAGTTTCAATGGATAAATACTATGACAGGTATGATGAATCTGATAAACTGAAGATTGAAGACATAGTAGTAAATCATTTACTTGTTTTCAAGAAGAATCTACTAGAGTTAGAGGGAAGTATACCTAAGGAACTATATCTGAGACTAGAAGTTAGGAAACAACTTGCCAGCTTGAAGATGATTGTATAAGGAATCAAGCTATTGATGACATGTTGCCAGTATTTTCAATACAAGAGAGAGAAAGAATATAAGGAGCACTAAAATCCTTATTGAGAACCAAAGAAAGATTAATAAAAGTTATGGGAAGGAAGTATGAAGAAGTTTTAGCAGAAAATCATAAGGCATTGGATCATATACTTATGAGTGATATTCCAAAGAATACTCCACCTCCTAAACATACTACGCCTACACCTATAAGATTTGGTGAGTATTCTAAGACAGATGAGGTAAGTTTTGAGAAGAGAAAAGATACCATGCAACCAGATTTCTATGTTTATGGTGTTCCTGTGACCCTTGACACTTCACTTGATGAGAAGGACCCATTTGCAGAAAATATTGATAACATGGTGGCAGATGAAATAGAAGAATAGAAGAGGAAGAGAAAAAAGATGAAACTGAACAGAAAATTGAGATAAATGCATCAAAATAAAAAGCGGCAAGAGGTGATGTAAACATGAAACTGACACATCTACAACTCTATTGTTGGCAAGTAAGGAAAAAAATTTAAGTACAGATGTTGATGTTAGGAATAAGGTGTCTCAACCTTGTATATTTCCTTACATTTGATATTATTTGTTTTGTATTTAATTGTTTGCAAATAATGTATTTAAGTTTGATATCCGTTCTGTCATTTAGTTGAGTGGACATGTTGTGTTTTCACTCCACTTGGAAGATGACAAGGATGATCAAACTTGGTCTAGGTGAATAGAGATTATTTGCCAAATGTCAGCACTTTGGACAATGTGTAAGGTAATCATGACTGAAACAGTTATGACAGATTCCTATGACGGTCATTAATATTTGTAAGAGCTAATTGTGAAAGATTCAATGATAGGTGAAGACCTGCAAGACATGTGGTAACTGATTATGTTGAGTACTATACACTCTTCTGCAATGCATGGGGTTGGAAATTTTTTTGGGGTTCCTATTTTTCCGGAGAATGGTAAAACCCTAATACGGTTATCTTTGGAAGTTGCCCTAAAAAGGGAAGGGCATGATATAAGCGTTTCTTGGTTGAAAATTGTAGAGTGAAGTTAGTGTATTTTTGGAATGTTATTATGCTATTGGATTTGTCTTCAAGTGTCGATTATCTCTTGAAAGAACTTGCATTGCAAGTGTATTGTAAACAACAATAGTTTTGATTAATACATTGTGCAGGTTTTGGAGTGCTGGGGTTTTTTACCGAAAGGTTTTTACTAGGGTAAATCATTGTGTCATTCTCATTTTTCTATGTATGCATGTTATTGTATTATCATTCTATAATTGATACAGGTTAAATCTGAATTTACACTATCCTCTTCTCGGGAGTTTAGCGTAGGGAACTATTTTTCGCACACTTAGTTTCCTTTCAGTTGGTATCAGAGCCTGGCCAGTTTTGGTTCTATTTATTAGGGTACATTTTTTTGAGCTAATCTCCAGTTCAGTGGGAGTATTGTTGCAAAGTATTCATAACCTTATTGCAGGAAGAGATGGCAGGTTCTTCAGACATTAGAATGGAGGTGGAAAAGTTCAGTGGCCAAAACTTTGAGTTGTGGAAACTCAAGATGGAAGACATGCTTGTAGACCATGATGTATGGGAGGAGATTGCAAATGATATCAAACCAGTAAACATGTCTCAAGAATATTGGGATCTCAAGGATCAGAAAGCAAAGGGTCTCATTAGACTCTGTCTAGCAGATTCTGTTCTCTTGAATGTTCTCAAGGAGAAGACCGCAAACAAATTGTGGACATGGATTGGGTCTATGTTTCAGGCCAAGTCCTTGGTGAACAAATTGTTCCTCAGAAAGAAGCTGTATACTCTGAGAATGGAGGAAGGAAGATCCATTGTAGATCACCTGAACACATTTAACATGCTGATTGCACAGTTGACATCAACCGGTGTCAAGTTGGAGGAGGAGGATCGATGTATGACCCTGCTATGTTCCTTGCCAGATTCATGGGACCATCTTGTGATGGCCCTTGGGAGTACTATTGTCACTTTCCAAATGGATGATGTGGTGTCTTCACTTTTATCTAAGTAGATGCGAAGAAACACCTCTTATTCAACCAAGGAAGCCCTTCTTGTTCGTGGTAGATCCAAAGACAGAGGAAAGAAAAATGACAAGAAGTATGAAAAGGGTAGATCCAAATCCTGTGGGAAATATAAGACTCCTGGAAATTCTAAGAAAACATGTTGGAAGTGTGGTAAGTCTAGGAACTTCTGTAAGGACTGCAAAGAGCCAAAGAAGAAGAAGAAGAAAAGCCAAGATTCAGATTCTAAAAAATATCAAGAAGATGGTGATGCTTTGGTCACAGCCTTGGCCACCTATGCATCTGATGATGTATGGTTGATTGACTCGGGTGCTTCTTTTCACATGACCTCTAATTAAAATTGGTTCTCAGAGTACGAGGAGTTTGATGGTGGAAAGGTGTACCTGGGTGATGATTCTCACCTAAAGATAGTTGGACGAGGAAGAGTCACTATCGGATTCCCTGATGGACGAGTAAAGGGGATCAACAGGGTAATGCACATCCCAGGTTTGGCACAAAACCTGTTTATCCGTAAGTATGTTGAATGATGCAGGTGTGCAAGTTTTTTTTTTGAAAGACGGATGTAAGATGATCAGAGGAGCTATGGTGCTCATGAAAGGTACTAGGAGAGGTACCATGTTTCAGCTGGATGCTTGCACTTCAAAGTGCAATAGTTCATTTGTCTCAAGGAAGAGAGCAGCAGTCACTTCATCTCTACCATTTGAACCAGCAGTGAAGAAGTCTGTGGTTATGGGTTCCAATGGTAGTGTAGAAAGTGTACCTAAGGGTGCTAACACTTTGGAAGGAAAACTTCCTACAGAAAAGATAATGTTGTGGCATATGAGATTTGGCCACATTGGTGAGAAGGGTCTTAGAACCCTGAAAAATAAAAACCTCATTGAGGGGATAAATGATTGTAATCTTGAGTTTGGCTTCTGCGAACACTGTGTTTATGGTAAGCAAAATATTGCTCATTTTTACTCCAGTTCTCACAAGTCTTCTAGTATTTTGGATCTTATCCATTCAGATGTGTTTGGTCCTGTTAAAGTTCCTTCACTCTCCAAATCTGTATATTTTGTATCTTTTATAGATGATTACAGTATAAGGACATGGATTTACTTCCTTAAAAGAAAGGCACAAGTTTTCAATGGATTCAAGGAATTTAAAGCTCTCGTAGAGAATCAGACTCGTAAAAGAATTAAGTGTGTGAGAATTGACAATGGTGGTGAGTTTTGTTCGGCAGAGTTTGAACAGTTCTATAAAGAATGAGGAATCAAGAGGCATAAGACAACTCCTTATACCCCACAGCAAAATGGAGTTGTAGAAAGAATGAACAAGACACTGATGGAGAAGGCTAGGACTATGCTTAGTGGAGTTGGCCTCGAACAAAGTTTTTGGGCTGAAGCTATGGCCACTACATGCTATCTAGTTAACATATCTCCTACATCAACTTTTGTTGGTAAGACACATTGAGGTGTGGTCTGGTAAGAAGCCTTTAGTTAGACATCTTCGTGTTTTTGGTTGTGAAGCTTATGCACATGTGCCTAAGGAGAGAAGATCTAAGTTGGAAAACAAGGCTATAAAATGTAAGTTCATTGACTATGGTGTTGGTGTGAAAGGATACAAGCTTTGGGATCCTGTGATTGGTAATGTATTGTTTAGCAGAAATTTTATTTTAGAGAGATAACACCTTCTCCTATTGTGCTACAACTAGATGAAAAAGAAATGAAAGAAGATGTTGTTCAGTTGCCTCCTACCCCTAAGAAGACTAAACAGAGAGACTGTGATGGATCTGATGATGAGAAGAGCTCTAGTAGCTCTAAAAATTTAGAAGAAGAGGTAGAAAAACCTCAACTTCACCCCTTGAGGAGATCCACAAGAGAAAGAAAGCAGCTAGAGAGGTTTGGATTTTCTATGTTAGATTCCAGTTGTGCTTATGCCTTGATTACAAACACTGATGAGCCTAGATTTGTGAAAGAGGCTATGGGTATGGAAGATGTAGGTTCCTGGATTGAGGCCATGGATGATGAGATGGATTTATTAGAGAAGAAAAAAACTTGGGACCTAGTACCTTTTCCTAAAGGACGGAAACCTGTTGGAAGTGAATGGGTGTTTAAGAAGAAATTTTGTGCAGATGGAAGTGTTGAGAGGTACAAGGCCAGATTGGTTGCAAATGGGTATTCATAGGTGGAAGGAATTGATTATGGTGAAATATTCTCTCCTCTTACAAAGCTTACATCCATTAGATTTCTGTTATCTCTAGCTGCATTGTATGATTTAGAGGTAGAACAGATGGATGTGAAGACAAATTTCCTTCATGGTGATTTGGAGGAAGAGATCTATATGTCACAGCCTGAGCACGATATTTAGAAAGGTAAAGAGTCTTTGGTTTACAAATTAAAGAAGTCTCTGTATGGTTTGAAACAATCTCCTAGGATGTGGTACCTTAAATTTGATGCCTTTGTGTTGTCGATTGGTTTTCTGAGTTTGAAATCAGATCATTGTGTTTATTTCAAAGTTGAAAATGATCGCCTTCTTATTATTGCATTATATGTTGATGATATGTTGTTGAATTGGAAGGGTATGGGTATGATTTCTGATTTGAAGTCTTAGTTGTCAGCATAGTTTGAGATGAAAGATCTAGGGGTAGTCAGGTATATTTTGGGTATGGAAATTAGCAGAGATAGATCTAACATGAAACTTTGGTTGAGTCAGAGTAAGTATGTGAAGTCTGTGTTGGACATGTTTAGCATGGTAGATTGCAGACCATTGTGTGTTACTTTTTCTATGGGAACAAAGTTATCTCTGGATGATTGTCCAAAATCTCCTAGTGAGGTGGAGGACATGAGAAAAGTACCTTATGTGAGTGCAGTTGGAAGCCTTATGTATGCTATGGTCTATACTACACAAGGCATTGCCCAAGTAGTGGGAGTCTTGAGTCAGCTTATGGCTAAACCTGGACGGGTACATTGGGATGCAGTTAAGAGAGTGTTTAGATATTTGAAGGGTACATTAGAGTATTCCATATGCTATCATGGAAAATCTTCTGGAGCTCCACATTCAATTTGTATTTGTGGGTTTGTGGATTCAGATTGGGTAGGTGACATTGACAACATGAGATCCGCCAGTGCCTATGTGTTCGCTATAGTTGGTGGTGCCATCAGTCGGATGAGTAAGAGACAACCCATGGTTTATTTTTCCATGACAGAAGCAGAGTACATGGCAGCTACTCATGCTTGTAAGGAAGCCATTTGGTTTAGGAGACTGTGTTCAGATGTTGGTGTTGATGCAGGATAGATTACAATTTGTTGCGATAGTCAAAACGAAGCACATTGATGTGCGTTTTCACTTTGTGAGAGATATGGTAGAGGATGTAAAGGTAATTTTGGAGAAGGTAGATATAGTAAATAATGTTGCGAATGCATTGACAAAACCTATGGGCACATAGAAGTTTAGATGGTGTTCAGAGTCTATGGGCCTCTCGGCCTATAGTAGTTAAATCCTGTTATTTCCTTTGGATCTTACAAGGTGTTCGACAAGTGGGAGAATGTTAGGAATAAGGTGTCTCAACCTTGTATATTTCCTTACATTTGATATTATTTGTTTTGTATTTAATTGTTTGAAAATAATGTATTTAAGTTTGATATTCGTTCTGTCATTTAGTTGAGTGGACATGTTGTGTTTTCACTCCACTTGGAAGATTACAAGGATGATCAAACTTGGTCTAGGTGAATAGAGGTTATTTTCCAAATGTTGGCACTTTGGAAAATGTGTAAGGTAATCATGACTGAAATGGTTATGATAGATTCCTATGATGGTCATTAATATTTGTAAGAGCTAATTGTGAAAGATTCGATGACAGGTGAAGACATGCAAGACATGTGGCAACTGATTATGTTGAGTACTGTACACTCTTTTGCAATGCGTGGGGTTGAAAGTTTTTTGGGGGTTCCTATTTTTTTGGAGAATGGTAAAACCCTAATATGGTTATCTTTGGAAGTTTCCCTAAAAAGGGAAGCACATGATATAAGCGTTTCTGGGTTACAAATAACAAAGTGAAGTTAGTGTATTGTTGGAATGTTGTTATGCTACTAGATTTGTCTTCAAGTGTCGACTATCTCCTGAAAGAACTTGCATTGCAAGTGTATTGTAAAGAATAATAGTTTTGATTAATACATTGTGTAGGCTTTGGAATGCTGGGGGTTTTTATAGAAAGCTTTTCCCCAGGGTAAATCATTGTGTCATTCTCATTTTTCTATGTATGCATGTTATTGTATTATCATTCTGTAATTGATAAGGGTTAAATCTGAGTTTGTACGATCCTCTTCTCAGGAATTTAGCATAGGGAATTGTTTTTTGCACACTAATTTTCCTTTCAATTGAAAGTATGGATGATGATGAATTGATGAGACTATCCTTCATGGCATTTACAAAAGAAAAAGAGAGATTTGAACACAAAGGAGATAAGAAGACTAAGGTAATCACAAGAGCAGTCAATACTGTGAACAAACTTCTTCCAATACCTATCATATTTCAAGGAAAGGATGAAGCAGAGAATATAAGTTTGGCACTAGATGATTTTGATAGTCACTATAAGTCTTTAGTGAAGATTACTGAAGAGAAGGTAGAGAAGAGTTATCAAGAGAAGAAGTTGAAGGAAGTTTTCTAGTCTATTTCATGGGACTTGGGCATTTTGAGAGAAGCTACATCAAAGGCAAAAATTTGTGTCACACATGGATGGATGCTATACATATATTGTATAAATCCTATCAGACATATTGAGAACATTGAAGATATTTTAGCAAAGGAAAAGACTGCACTGAATAGAATGATGGACAATCGTGAGACCTCCTCATAATCTATATTAGAGATGGACATAGAAATAACAAAGATCTATGACAAGATGAATGTATTGAATATTGAGAAAGGGAGAGTCATGAAAATATTTGGTTTGATGAAGAGTCTAATCACTCCCAAGCTATCAATTCTTGAAATTCATTTATCTGATATGGAGAAGACTGTTGAGTCATTGACACATTCTATGCCCACAGACCTAAAGGAAGAAGAGACATCATCCTCTGCAACGAATGGACTAATTCATGTTAGTCAGTTGTTGATTGTTTCATGGAAAAAAAAAGTCAAGATCATGGAAGATACCTTCCAGGATGTACTTAAACTGGTGAGCAAGCACTGAAATTCTATATTTTTGTACATTTTTTATGCACCTTTGTCATTGTTGTCAAAGGGGGAGAAAAGAAGAAAAATGAGTTTAATAAGAAAAATGAGTTATATATATATATGTGTGTGTGTGTGTGTGTGTGTGTGTGTGTGTGGAGATAAAAAGAAGAACAATGAGTTTGGGACACTAAGTCATTTTTTGCTAAGTGTTGCCATCAATGCCAAAGGGAGAGATTGTTGGCAAGTGATAGTTTTGGTATGGTATGAGACACTTATGGGTTGTCATTTATGGAAATGCATCTAGTATATTGATCACTTGGAATGACCATATGTTTTGGAGATAGAGTCTTCAAAATGACTAAGTACATGAGAAGCAAAAATACATAGTATAACGGTATTATTTTGGACAGCGAAGGTTGAGTACGACGTTTTATGATAGGTGAGCTTAGAGGAAGATAATATGGAGTATGTATGACCTCCACCTAAGATCAATTTGGTTTAGGAGATGATTACAATGAGTTAGAGATATTTGAAGACATGTGCAGACAACAAAACAATGTAACAGAGCAGTTGAATAAGTAGCGATGAATCAAGGAGTATGTGTGGAATCCTGGAAAGCTAAGTTGGATTATAATTTTGGATAACATTTATTTTAGTTATGTAAGAGCGTCGACTTTGTAATTACTCTTTGCATTATTAATTCTATTTTGTATTGAGAGCCCACTATGTAATAATGATTTAGAGAGCTAACTTGATGATGATGATGATGATATATATATATATATATATATATA
>MU226203.1:237339-253961 GCA_018584345.1 Thuja plicata
TATATATATATATATGAAGACTTTTTGTAAAATGAAGATATGACATAGAAGAAGAGATAAGGAAGGATATGTATGTATGTGAATGGAAGATACAAGAGCATAGGTTGATAGATATCATTGAAGAGTTATGACTGGAACTATCTAATCATTGCAGATGCTTGTTTTATTCATTACTGAGAACACTTTATAAGAATAAGTTTTGTTGTAAGAATTGTAAGCTCAGTTGGCCCCTAACAGGGTGTTGTATACTTTTAATAGGTTGTTATTCCTTTTACAAGAAAATGTACTAAGTGATATTAAGTTTCTAACATGGCTAGGTCTCCTAACATGGACATTATACTTTAGTGCATGCTTGTGGGCACCATCCCCACCAGGGTTTTCCCTTGGCCAGGGTTTCCTCAACAACAAATAATGGTGTTATGAGTTCTGTGTTATTTTCTTATGTTCTTTTCATTTTTGTAAGAAAATGATTTATTTGGAATTGGTTTAAGTTTAATTTAAAGTGTTGTAATACTAATTCAACCCCCTCTTAGTATTACTCAATCCTAACAATACTATCATAGCCAATACCCTTTACCATCGTAGTCTAGATGGAACACTCCTTAGATGTATCAACTTGGAAGAATCATAAACGACAATATTAGAAGTACATGAGGGAATTTGCGGTGCTCATTCTAGTGGCTTGACCTTAGCTAAGAAACTTTTAAGAATTGGGTATTATTGGCCTACAATGCAAATAGATTCTTTCCTATATATACAAAAATGAAAAAAGTGTCAGATGCACATGAACCTCATCCATGCACCTTCTCAAGAGCTGCAGCCACTCATATCACCATGTCCACATTCACAATGGGGGTTTGACCTACTTGGAAACATTCATCCCTTATCCTCTAATGGTCATAAGCACATAGTAACAACCACTGATTACTTTGCAAAGTGGGTTGAAGCAATTCCAATGATCTACACCATTGGAAAACAGATTTCCAAGTTCCTTTTGAACTATATCATAAGTCGATACGGTGTTCCACAAACCATTATTACAGATCATGGCTCCCCCTTCAAAAATAAATAAGTAGATGAGATTTGAAAAACATTCAATATCCACCATAGCTATTCTTCAATCTAGTTTCCTCAAGGAAATGGCCAAGCTGAGGCTACAAAAAAATCATTATTAAAATTCTAAAAAATATAGTCAATGAAGCTGGTCGAGAGTGGCATCTCCAACTCAACCCCGCCTTATGGGCATACTGCACTAGTTTCCGCACTTCCACATGTGCCACTCCATATTCATTAGTATACGATGCTGAAGCCATCTTTCCAATATAGGTTTAATTTCCATCATTGGGCGTATTCCTCAAGCACATCATTTCAGACGAGGAATATAGAGTATCTCGACTACAAGAGATAGAGCTTCTTGATGAAAAGAGACAAAAGGCACTAATACATTTGCAAGCATATAAAAAATGTTTCAGAAGAAGATACAACAAAAAGGTCATCCCCAGAGCTTTTGAAGTTGGTGATCTATCCTAATGGTAAATCAGATAAATCAGACAGAAAGAGAAAAGCTAGAAAATTTTGAACCAAACTGGTTGGGTCCTTACATCAGTCTATGGGTCTAGAGCATATCAGATATCCACATTAGAGGGTGAGCCCCTATCAGATCCCATCAACAACTTGCATCTACACAAGTACTCTTCATAACTGTCAGAGTACACCCATTTCAAAAAGGCGAAAATCAAAAAAATTAAAAAACAAAAAAATGGTTACTTTGGAGAAAACATGGCAATCAGACATCTTTGGTAACACAAAATAGAAATACAAGAGAAATAAATTCATCCTATGGTGAAAACCACTTCTGTGGCGCCTTGGGCAAGTACCATTATGAAAATCGGGCAATCTGGCGCCATGTGTAGAGATCATTGCTCTACCATCTATCATGACCCCAACCTGGTATCACTTATCATTTCACCCATGTTCCACAATAAAACCTGTCATGGCTTGAAGTTTGTCAGAATTGTGTGTATCCCATGGTGCCATATTTAACACAAAGTTAGTCCACCATGGTCATTTCATAATAAAATACCCACTTTGTCTAGACTGGGAGCACTCAATGTCACGGTCCATTAAACTTTGAAAAATTTGCTAAAAATATTTTAAAAATTTATGAAAAATACATAAAAATTGAAAAATGTCATGAAAAAACCTCTAAAAATCAGAAAATCTTTTAAAAAGTTTAAAAAATAATTGAAAAACTTAAAAATTTTCATCTAGGGAAACCATGTATGGGGTGTCTGTGATAAGGGCCTTTAGTTATGTGATATGCCACACATACCTCAACTCCAAACATGCAAACCCTATAGTGGACCAAAAACATTTATAAAAAGTCCTAAAAATTTTGTCATCAGACAACCAAAAAAACTGTTAAATCAAGAAAATATGCAATAAATCTCTTTTAGATATCAATTAAGTTCTTTTGCATTTCGAAACAATCATTGAATGACATCATTTAATAGATCTGAGATTCAACAAAACCAAGTCAAATTAGTCAAACTTATCAACAGGTCCCGAGTCAAATTGATCACATTGTCTTATCTATCAATGGAGTCCCATATAACAGTCTTTTCTCAAGATAATCATGTTATTTTAGACAAGGAAGGGAACACTCAAAACCAGATAGAGTAGTCTTATATGGGGTACCTTGTATTTCATCTGAGAACATCAGCAAAATATCAAAAATCAATATCCAAACAACTACAAAAACATACACAAACTCAGTATGTTCGCCTACTTGTTGAGTCTAGTTGGTCTTATTATGTTTTGATTTTTACAAGGCATGTTCCTATGCATCTCCATGATTCCACCTAAGCGATTAGAGACGCCATGATGCTTCAAGACTTATCTTTTCTTGTCTTTTGTCTATGGGATGTTGACTGAAAAATCTTAAAAGACCATTTTAGGTGTCTGTGGTAAGAGCCTTCACAACCACATGCGATATCTAATTGTAGGGCTTGCAATAGATAAATTGGTTGTGATATGCCACACAGACCTCACCTCTTAACACCCGACCTAGATTTAGCAGCCCATGTTCCTGGTATGTTCAAAGTGCTTGTTAGAATGCAAAATGATAGTTGTGCCTAGATCTTTAATATCTAGGTATGATGATATTCACATTTTTCTATAATAAAAGTGGCTCAATGATGAAATATATTGTTCAATTCAGTTGGAATTCAAATGTGGTTATTAGAATTGGAAGATCCTTGTTTACTATAATCTAAGCATTTCAATCAAGGATTCATCCTTATTTTCTCCCCTCTTAACTTTCTATCAATAAATTCTAGCATTCTATTGGTCAGTCTTATATAGGGCATGTCTTCCCTAAAACCAGAAGTATGGGTCCTTCCTGAAAGAAGATACGATTCTTATAAACAATCCCTATGACCAATGATGATCGAACAATCATCATGACCTATGAATATTCTCCACTTCTTACTAAGTATTCTTTTCTTGCATCATTTCATCTAACATTCATTATCTTCTTTCATGAGATTAGTCATGCCTTTCTTGCATAAATAATCTCTCGAGGGGGCATCATTTACCTTGTTGTCACCTTTTTCCCACTGGGGCATTATTTTGATCAAATTATTCTTTGAAACAATGCCTAAAAATGTATTGTATCAAAGATGGACAAAATGTACACACCTGAAAATGGCCTATTGCTCTAATGCAATGACATTACTAATATTCCTCATTAATTTATTTAATAATCTTTATTATTTAATAAATTGTCTTTCTACCATATTCTAAGATCAAAATCATCATTTCCTTTTAATTCCATAATTAAGTACTTTTAATTAATTACTTTAATTATTCAACATCTAATCAATATTTCATCACCTATTCGTCTACAAGATAATTAAATATTATTTACTTATTCCGTCGCCTTATAATTAATAAAATAATCAAATTTAATTAATGTCCTCCCTTTTACAATAATTATTACATTTATGTAATAATTAAATCAAATTATATCTCATCATTAAATAAATAATATTTATTTAATTAAACTAATTATTCCCTTCTCATGATTAAATAAATGACATTTATTTAATTAAACTAATAATTTCTCTCATAAATAAATAAGCAATTATTTATTTATAAAATATCATCACATGTGCCAATAAATAATTTATTATTTATTTAAATCATAATTATCCTCCTAAATTCATATCTCACACTCACTTTGAGTTAGCTTCTCAATCACAATTCCTTCCTCCACAATTCTCTCTCCTAACTATTCAATCTGCATTGTTAATTCCCCCCCCCCCCAACAATAAGTTAAGTCTCCAGTCAATCCATTCTTCTAATCCATGCAATAAGCTAACTCATCCATACCATTTGTTAACTCACCAGTCTATTCAAGTCATCTCTCCAATCTATTTGCTGACAGGTCAATCAATCCCCCGATCATGACAGTCAAGCAGAGTTGAACTCCTACTCAATTTGAGTTCAACCCCTCAGTCACAGTCAATCAGTCCTTCAATCATGGAATCTTAGTTGGAATCTTGAAATTCTTCTAAATAGAGAGCCAAATCTTTGGTTTTGGTTTCCACAATTGTTTTGAATTCTTATGCTGGCATACAATTGAGCACTCATTTTTTAGAGCCCACATTGCATAAAGAAAGAGAACACCAAAGAAGGATTTTATGGTTTCATATTCATGTTCTTAGAATAATTTCATATTAATTATTGTTTATGCTTATTATTTGTCTTACATTATTTCTTGAGTATTGGGAATACTAATTGCTTTAACAATCTCTTTGTGGTTGAGATTTTAGTGTTATTACAGGTTTCTATTATTCCCGATTACAATACTAATGCATCTTTACTTGTTAAATCAAATTCATGTCCTCAAATGATATTCATATAAAACTCCTCTCATTACACTTGTCATAGGTAGCAATGTCCTCCTTGTTCCTTGGCTCCAACTTTTCGAAGGCCTTCTTAATCACATTCATTCCACCATCAATTCTCATAAATTCCGTGTTGTCAAAATAAAAAATTGAAGGAAAATAAACTCACTATTTTTTCTCAAGTTATGAGCACTAACTTGTAATTTTGTGAGTACCATCACCATTCCAATCACATCATTTTCTCTTCTCCAACTCACTATCCCGATCAAGGATCATGGAGTATGATTTGAAAAGTTGATTCAAAAACATAAACACAACTAAATTCATAAACCTTCAAGTAGAATGGTAAGTCATTAGAAGTAGCCACGTATAGTTGTACAAATGTAGATGCACAAACATGTACATGAATTGCTTAATATCGACAAATTCACATGTCATATCAATTATTTCATTCTCATGCCATGTCAAATTTAGCGAAGGAAGATAAATTTAAAACATGCACAATTTTGGGTACACAAATTTGTATTTTCATTATAAGAGCACCTTTTGATACAATTAATATATTTTTTCACTTTTTCTAAATACATATTAAAAAAATATTTTGAGCTAACTTATATAAATTATTTTAAGATAAATATGCTAATTGTAGAAAGATAAATTCTAAAACATATGTAGAATTAATTAAAAATTAGAAATTGAGAAGAATATTTTTCATTCACTTAATTTACTATGAAACTGTACAGGTACATATACATATTCTAGATCCTACAATCAAGCTGTGTGCCTTATTGATTTAGGAAAGAGTGCCTTATTGATTTAGGAAAGAGTCTGAAATTAGTTTAGGAAAGAATTAGAGTATTGATTTAGGAAAGAATCAGAAATCAGTTTAGGAAAGAGTCAGATATCAAGATAGGAAAGAATCATCCAATATCGCAATTCTCCCCCTCAAGTTGGTGCATAGATGTCACACATGCTCAACTTGCCCAAAAACTTTGAGAACACTTGACTTGAAACTACTTTGGTGAGAATATTAGCCAACTGATCCTCTGATCCAATCATAGGGAGCTCCACAATCTTCTCATCCAACTTCTCTTTAATGAAGAATCTGTCTACCTCCACATGCTTTGTACGATCATGTTGAACTGGATTATGAGAAATATCACAAGCTGCTTTATTGTCACAATATAGTTGAATTGGCTACCTGGGCGGACAGCCCAAATCTCTTAGGAGAAGTCTTAGCCACAACACTTCACATATTCCAAGTGCCATACCTCTAAATTCTGCCTCCGCACTTGATCGTGCAACAACACTCTATATTTTTCTTCTCCATGTAACGAGATTACCTCCTACAAAAGTGAAATAACTTGAATTAGAACGTCTTTCATCTACTGCTCCAACCTAGTCAGCATCAGTATATGCATCCACACTTTGATAATCCTCCTTTTTAGTGAATAAAATTCCTTTCCAGGAGCAAAATTCAGATACCTCAAAATGCACATAACTACATTCATATGTTGCTCTCCAGGATTATGCATAAACTGGCTAACAATACTCAATGCATAGGCAAGGTCTGGCCTTGTGTGTGTTAAGTACATCAATCTTCCTACTAGTCTCTAGTATCTTCCTTTATCAACTGGTACCTGATTAGACTCAATACATAACTTCAATCCTTCTTCCACTGGTGTATCAGCTGGTTGACATGCTGACATACCAGTTTCCTGTAACAAGTCTAAGGCATATTTTCTTTGAGACAAAAAGATCCCTTTATCAGATCGAGACACTTCTATCCCAAGGAAATATTTCAAGGGACCGAGGTCTTTCATTTCAAATTCTATGGACAAGTAACCCTGTAGAGCCCTCCTTTCTTCAGGATCATTTCCTGTAACTACCATGTCATCGACATACACAATAAGTGCAGTGATCTTACCCTACTATTTCTTTAGGAATAAAGTGTGGTCTGAATTGCTTTGATAGTAACCAAAGGCTCTCATAGACTTTGTGAATCTTTCTAACCATGCCCTCGGATATTATTTCAACCCATATAGTGACTTTTGTAATATGCACACCTTCCAACTATGTATTTCTGGTATCATGCATCCGGGTGGGAGTTGCATGTAGACTTCTTTGGACAACTCTCCATGTAGAAAGGCATTCTTCACATCAAACTGTTGTAATGGCCAACCCAAGTTTGCAGCTAGAGACAACAAGACTCGTACTGTATTGATTTTAGCTACAGGTGCAAATGTCTCTGTATAATCGATCCCATAGGTTTGGGTGTACCCTTTTGCCACCAATCTCACCTTAAAGCGTTCAATTGTACCATCTACTTTGTACTTCACAGTATAAACCCACCAACATCCAACTGGTTTCTTTCTCGGTGGACGGTCAACAAGTTCCCAGGTTTTATTTTCCTGCAATGATTTCATCTCCTCATTCATATCGGCTTTCCACTTTGTGTCATCTAAGGCTTCCTGCACATTGTTAGGAATAGATACAGTAGACAATTGATTTACAAATGAATGATTTGATTCTGACAAATCATGGTTAGACACATAATGACTCATGGGATATTTAACTTTACTAGAAAGTTCAGGTTCATATGTGGGTTTAGGGATATCTCTAGTGAGACGCTGTGGTAGCTATTTTCTAGATGGTTCAGGAACATCCTCAGCAAGTGATTGGTTTGGTGTATCAGTTGCCTGTGGTGTGAGGGACTCAGACGGAGGTGGAGCCACAACTTCAGTTTGTGGTTGTTCATCACTACTTTGATCCAAAGTTATACCACCCACCTCCAATTCACCCACTTCTTGATTAACAGGTTCAGAGAGTTCCCCTTCTTCAGAGATGTCCAAGTTACCCACTTCTTCAGAGATGTGAACATCCACATCTTCAAAGATGTTATCATCATAGTCTAGAGTTTGAATTTCCTTCTGGTACTCCCCCTGAAGTTCAGGCTCAGAAGAAAAATACATCGAGTCTTCATGAAAAACTACATCCAATGTAATAAACATTCATTGGGTTGGAGGATGATAGCATCGGTACCCCTTTTGATAAGCAGCATATCCTAGAAAGACACATCGCATCGCTTGAAGAGATAACTTGGTGCATTGATGCTTATGGAGGTGTATGAATGCTACACAACCAAAGACATGAGGAGGTAAATTTGGGATAGCTGGAGCAACAACCGCCTCAGCGAGAGCCTGGGATGGTGTCTGGAAATGAAAAGTGCTAGAGGGTACCTGATTGATCAAATATGTTGTAGAGGTAAGTGCTTCACCCCAATAGTACAATGGCATATGTGCTTCTATTAATGAAGCACGGAAAACCTCCAACAAGTGATGATTTTTCCTCTTAGTCACCCCATTTTGCTGAGGTGTATTGGAACAAGTAGTTTGATGAATAGTTCTGTGTGCTTCCAGATACTGCTGAAGTTTAGAACTCAAATATTCACCCCCATTGTCACTACGGAGAACTTGAACTTGTGCATTGTACTGAGTACGAACCATGTTATAAATTTTTTGAAATAACAAGTTTACTTCACTTTTAGATTTCATTAAGCACACTCAAGTCATCCTAGTACAATCGTCAATAAAAGTAACAAACCAACGTGATCCACCCAAGGTAGTGACCTTGGACGGTCCCCAAACATCAGAATGTATGACCATAAAAGGAATTGGACTTTTATTCAAAGTTAATGGAAAAGAAGCACGATGGCTTTTTGCAAGTTCACAAACTTCACACTCGAAACTAGAAACATCAAATTTTGTGAATAAACTAGGAAATAATTTCTTTAGGTAACCAAAGGAAGCATGCCCCAGACGTCGATGCCATAACCAGATTTCAGATTTCTGCTTCTCCCCCTCAAAGCCATCCACCATTAGAGCTTGATGCAGCTTGTCTGAACTCTTTGTCACCAAGTCCAAGTAATACAGCTTCCCTCGCCTAACACCACAACCAATCATTTGCCTTGTTCGGATGTCCTTAAAC
This sequence comes from Thuja plicata, assembly GCA_018584345.1. Classification (NCBI taxonomy): domain Eukaryota; kingdom Viridiplantae; phylum Streptophyta; class Pinopsida; order Cupressales; family Cupressaceae; genus Thuja; species Thuja plicata. The sequence goes on from MU226203.1 coordinate 246,237, forward strand.
ACACAAAAGTCAGGCCAAAAAATTACAACACAAAGTAAAGCAGTGGTGATTTGGGAAACTGACAACAAATTGTAATCCAAAGATGGAACAACTAAAACATAATCTAGATTCAAAGTATCAGTGAGAGGAAAGGATCCTTCTCCAATAATGGGGGCCGAAGAGCCATTGGCAGTGGAAACAAATTTTTGTGAGGATAGTTTAAGGGATGAGACCTGTCTAGAATCAAACGTCATATGATCCGTAGCGCCGGAATCAATTATACATGCACTATTAGAAACAAGTGTAGACATATTTAAAAACTTACCACCATTACCTGCCACTGTTGCTAATGCCGAGATTTGTCCAGCAACATCATCCTTTGGCTTTGTTTCAACAAACGTAGCATTGGAGGTCTTCTTGGAATACTTCTTCTGTGAATCGCAGCTACGATCCCACCATTCTAGATACCCCACAAGTTCAAAGCAGTGACTTTTGGTATGACCAGTTTGATTGCAATGGGTGCATTTGTAGGTGGATTTATCGGCACCATTAGTGATCTTAGGCGGGCTTTGAGAAGACCGGTTCTGATTAGACCAGTTTCAAGTCACCATGGCTGAAGCTTCAATCTTTTCTGGTTCTCCAATCATCGTTGTGTGTCAAACAGATTCACAGCGAACCAATGCATAACATGCTTCTAATTCGGGGATAGGATCCTTTCTCAAAATTTTACCACGGACTTGTTTGAAGTCACCATCTAATCCAGCAAGAAAAATATGCACCCTTTGTCGTTGAACTAATTTTTGGTAAGATTCAACATCGTTCTCACTTTCCATGATCACCTTATCAGGATGATGCAACTCACCAAAAATCTCGGTTAATTCTCCATAATACACAGAGAGTGTTCTGCCATTCTGTTTGGCAGAGAAAGCCCTTTGATTCAAGACAAACACCTGCAATTCATCTACTCCATCATAAAAATCCTTAGAAAGAGCTTTCCAAATATCTCGAGCGGTGGGTAAGTGAATGTATCACTTCATAATTTCTGTGGACATAGATATCAACAGCCATCTCTTAACCTTTTGATTGTCTACATACCACTTCTCATATCCATCGTCATTCTCGGTAGGTGGCTATGAATTACCACGAATGAAAGAGAGCTTCTCCTTCTCAGCAATATGCATCTCCATGATTTGAGACCACAAATCATAGTTTGTTTCATCGAGTACAATCCCTGCCTTGAACGATGAACCCTTAGATTGAATAGTAATGGGAGCAGATTTGGCCGATTTGGTCTCAAATACTTCTGAATCTAAATCAGCCATAGCGCTGATACCAACTTAAAAATTAGAAATTGAGAAGAATATTTTTCATTCACTTAATTTACTATGAAACTGTACAGGTACATATACATATTCTAGATCCTACAATCAAGTTGTGTGCCTTATTGATTTAGGAAAGAGTCTGAAATTAGTTTAGGAAAGAATCAGAGTATTAATTTAGGAAAGAATCAGAAATCAGTTTAGGAAAGAGTCAGATATCAAGATAGGAAAGAATCATCCAATATCGCAACAAAATTTGACTCAAAACCTGATTATCTCAAAATAAGGTTTTGAAATTCCGATTTTGTGTATTCGGAAGATAGTTTGGACTGTTTGGTTGACCCGGAAGATGACTGAGACAATTCATCTTCTGCGTTTGGTTGCCAATTTCAAAATTAGAATTGGAACTGAGAAGTTAGCCACAACAACAGTGCAATAGATGACGACACTAGATTTCACCTCTGTCTGCCAGCTATTTCTAATGAGAGTATCGATTTATGAAATGTGTATATCAATGTCAGAGAAGAGTTGTTCATTTAAAATTGACAGTGCTCCATCTACTACTTGGCCAATAACAGTGCTCCATCTACTGTTTGGATTCTTGTCTGGTTCTAAATCCTCTGCCTTGGCTTCAATTTTTCCGGAAGGCAACAAAGGAATCATTAGGGTCTCGTTGCGTACTTTAACACTTTCAAAACCTCCCTATCAGAACACGGTAGATTTATCTATCAGCAAAATTAAAACAAGCACAGTGTGTTAGGCAAAAGAAAATGCACTGTGAATAATGTGATTAAAAGGTAACACAAGCGATGGTGTTGATGTGAGCTAAGCCCTTCTGAAGCAGCGACAACAGCTTCACCATCGTCTCCATCGGATGAATAGGAACATGGAACACATAGTTGTAGAAGAATAGAAAGTGATATTTTGCGGGGTGTCACTGCATATCTAGTGCTGCTCCCTGCGATATTTCTTCAATTGTTTTCTCTGCTTGATGAAAAACCCTGCTTCGCTTTCCTTATTCAGGTGCCCATCATTGATACCTTCGTTGGTAATGGATTTATAAATATGGGCGGGACAGGTTGTTTTCTTTTGGGCCGCAAAGTTCTACAAACTTTGTTGACATTGTTATGTTGCAGCTTCCCACATCTAGCAATGCTAATTTCAAAACACAGATGATGATTTCAAATTCTACCTATTGGGTGGGAAGATAGTGCTTGGGAAGATAGTGCTGCGGATTTTGATGCCTAAACCGGATTTTGATCTCCCAAACCCAAATTGCAGTTTAAGTCCTAAATGGCGCAGTGGATCTTATTGATCTAGGTTCGAATTCTAGGAAGGATGACGTTTCAAGTTATTAGGGTTTTGATGTTCTCGCGCGGAAAAACCATATATTTCGCTTGCGAATTGCATTCAAATCAAGGTGAGTAAATTCAAGGGTCTTTATATCTGTGTTTTTGAGAAGTCCGGGAATTAAAAATTTGGAAAAAATGATAGCCAACGCCCATAGATGTAAAAGCTTAATTTATATTAATTTAGGTCTTTTTGGGTTGGTGAGCGCTGGTTACATAACTTAGTCAAATTTGGCCATATAAGGGAAGTATCTGGATTTTGTTCCCCGTCAACTGAGTGCAAAAGCGTTAGATTCGTTGGTACTGTTTATCTTCAATAATTTGGGTAGATGCTGTGCTGTTTTCAAAAGAATTAGTTGTTTGGTTCCTCAGGTAGAGAATGTGGTTTATAAGGTGGATTGTAAATAGCGAAATGGATTTTTGTTTTGAACTTATTTCACATCGGTGTAGGTGAAGCCTGAGGCGGTTAAGAAGGAAGTAAAAATGAATTTTGCGTTGAAAATAGAAAAAAACTGCACTGTTCTGGAGATTTAAACAAAATAAGAGATGTGAATAGTCTCAATTAGCAAAGGGAGGAGAGTTTTGTTATTGGAGTGATCTCATCACGATTAAGTGACAGAGATTTAGAGGATATGGAAGTAGTTTTAAGATTATTTATTTGTTTTTAAAATTACAGATAATTTTAATGAATTTAAAATGTTTTAAGTAAAATGTAATATTTGTGATAAGAATAATTTTTAATTGTTTAATTGCTTTTTTTTTTTTTTGTTGAAATATATTAACATATTTGTTAAGTATAATGAAAGATTATTTATTGATCAATGGAAGTCTATTTGTACTCTCAATATTTAACAAAAACACTACTAATTAGAGGAATTGTATAATTTTGTTTTTTTTCATGGTGTATTGAACTGTGTGCATAAGTATTGGATCAATTGCACAAATTTTATGATGGTCAGAGTGAACAGTTAATTTTATGATGGTCAAAGTTAAAGATTGAACGTGCAATAGAGAATATGTATCTCACCTTGAAATGACCACTTTTTGACCTTTGTTTGTATAACGAATCCTCTCCTTTTAACTACTTAGAAGTCAAAACAATTAACACACAATAGAGAATATGTATCTCACCTTGAAATGACCACTTTTTGACCCTTGTTTGTATAATGAATCCTCTCCTTTTAACTACTTAGAAGTAATTAGCATGCAATAGAGAATATGTATCACACCTTGAAATGACCACTTTTTGACTCTTGTGTTTACACTGAATCATCTCTTCATAACTATTTAGAAGTCAAAACAATAACTATAAGCTTGTAAGTCATATTCGAACAAAAAAAAAAACAATAATCAAAATCTTATACACTATTTCGAAATATAAGATACACATTAATTGATGAGTTTAAGGGGCTTTCTAATGAATGGTTCATAAGGCACAACACTTGTTGAAGGTTTTGCAAATGAGGTTGCAAGTAGAGTGGGCTCAACCATGGAGAGAACTTCGTAGTTAAGTGCGCTCAAGATGGAGTAGTATTGGGATGGACGACCTCCTGGGAAGTCTATGTTTCACCTTTGTGAGCATCACCTAGATGCAATGAGTGCTAAGTGTTCCATTTATTTTCATGAGAGACAAGTTCTTGTGAACCACTTACTCATGAAGCATAGTGTTAATTTTTAGGATAACTGCAAATGTAATAACACTCTATATTTTGTGTGTTTCAAATGTAACAATCTCGAGGCAAGGAGAGAAATGTCCCTATTCATTATTATGTGATTAATATAATGACAATTGATTATGCAACTACATAAATATATATGTATATATATACACATATAATATCTTTAAATCATTATTATATTAATTTCTCCTAATAGTATTTTAGATATATATCTATATATATTATATCACACACACACACACACACACACACACACACACACACATATCCGATAGAAGCTACAAAACATCAACACTCCCTCTTAGTTAGAGGGGATAAAATCCATGCAATCCAAGAGAGAAACACAAAGTTAATTGTGAAAGTTTATCTTGATATCACATTACTATGATATCTGAGATATGGTCTGACCAGGAATATTAAGTCTCGTCATATTCACCATAATTCATAGATTCATAAAAATATCATCTTATGATATTGGAAGTATTGGTCACAGAATATCAAGTCGCTTGATATTCTCCAAATACTTAGAGTAATGGCCTACCAACATAAAGTCTCATGATGTCCACCAAGTACTCAAAAGTTTATAAAGATACCATCTCATGATATTGGGAGCATTGGCTTGCACAATATCAAGTCGCATGATATTCACCAAGTGCTCAGAGTAATGGCCTACCAACATCAAGTCTCATGATGTCCACCAAATACTCAACAAATGTCCATAGGTAATGTGCACATGTATCCTCAATAATACCTACCATAGGAGCATTCATATCATCTATAATGATTTGTTTCAGACATCATAAGATGTCTATCACAATAGAAGGCCATGGTATGTTTAAGGAACTTAATCCACCATGCAAGATATCATCAATCATGATCCTTTTCAGCCATCATAAGATGTCTATCACAATAGAAGGCCATGGTCTGTTTAAGGAACTTAATCCCCCATGCAAGATATCATCTATCATGAATCATAAGATGTCTATCACAATAGAAGATCAAGTTATTTTAAGATCATCACCTTCCAATAAATTTTACAAATACAAGTGATAATCATTTGGAAGTCGTCACTTTCTCATGATGTACACAAGGGACATGCCCATTAAAAATATGGATTCACACACATGACATCCAACGTGCCTCGGCGCAAAGGGTAGAAACAAGAGATTTCACCTCGAACTTCTCTCACTGAGAAGAACTCATTGAGAATATATATCAATCTGTTGATCTTTACATCCAAGACTGCTCAAGATAAACTGAGACACTCCCTCTGAATTTGATATCAATCTTCTGAGCTCCTCATCCAAAGTTATCTCTGAAGTGTGATACTCCCTCTAAATCTGATATCAATCTTCTTTTCCTGCAAGAGCATCCCCAGAAAAGATCAAGGCAAATAGCTCTTATAGTATGTATAGAAATACATATATAAGAGAGAGACTACAAAGAGTAGATAAATGTAATACTCAAGGATAATAAACACTTATATGTGCATCAACATCCTTGATACAAGTTGCTTCAATCAAATCAGAAAACACCTCAGATTATTTGGGAGACATATCCCCTTTGAATCATCTCCCCACTAAGGATGGTTCAAATGTGAATGTAACATTGGTTGTTATCCCCCCCATAATGTAAAATTATCACTCTTATATCATTGAACAATTCTCATGTCTTCTTGTGAAATGAATTGATTTCTCCAATAGAGGTGACACTCTATAATAGGCGAACATTGCTCTCATTGCCTCATCCTCAATATAAATGCAAGAGAGATCACTACATTTAAAAAACAAAGAAAATATAGAGTGGTATTACATTTGCAACTATTCTAAAGCTTAACATGGTATCAGAGCCAGAGTGCAAATGTAAGAGAGTAGTTTATTGATGGTGAATGTGTGACTGTCTCAGTACGAGGACCATATCTCACACATACACCATTGGGTTTTATTGAGTTATAGATTTATTGGTGATATACAAATTTTGAAGATTCTCACCGGAGTGATTGGAGAGAGAGTGTCAGGTTAAAAAGTTAGGACCGATAAGACATATCCTTTTTTTAACTATCTAGATTCCTCTTGTAGACAGTTTGATCTTAGTCGATCAAATTTAGGAAATTTAGATCTTGCACTTATCCCTTGAATAAATGTCTCCCATGAGTTTGGTAGACCATCTAAGGCTATGAGTGTTAACTCCTTAATTTCAATTTGATATTTTCAGTGTTGCAAGTTGGTCCCTTAGTGTAGATATCCTCATAAAGTATGTGTTTATGGATTCTCCTTTATTCATACTTATATTATTCTTTTGTCTCTTCAGAGTCAATGTTCTGTTGGAGTTGTTTATCTCATAAGTAATCTCAAGTGCTTTAAACATGTGGTATGTAGTCTCATGTCTTGTTAAAATGGGCATGATGTGGTCTCTAACTGCATCTACAATAATTTTCATGGTTTTGTCATTTCCTTCAATCCATGTAGTCTTTTCAGGATTATTCTTGAGTTTTTTTTTATGCTCCTTCATGAATGAGTCCACTTTGTTTTCTTTCAAGATCATCATAATTTTGAATTTCCATGGTGAGAAGTTGTTTCCTTGGGTTCTAACCTATCTACGAATCTTATTATACTTGCCATAGAGAGGAATGTGATATACTCTTATTTAAATATGAATATCTCAAGTTTGATCGCTACTTGGATCCTCCTTAATGTGGCTCTGATACCATGTAAATACTAATGCAACATCTATTCAAATTTGGTAGATGATAGTTTTCTTTATATACTTCTGAATATATGTATGTTAACAATGTTACTAATGTCTTTGTATTTGCAGATTGGAGGAATGTTGAATATGTTTGATTTCAATATCATCTTCCTTTTTATCATTTTGCATATATAGTTTATAATGGGTCATGCCTTGCTCAAGTAACATTCCCTAGCAACTTCTACAATGGTTCCATTTTTTCTTTCAGCAACCCTGTTTTGTTGAGAGTTGTGGGGTACAGTGAACTCTCTCTTAATACCAAAATTTTTACAAAATTATTTAAAAATGTCTGATGTGTATTCTCTCCCATTATCTGTCCTTAAAGTTTTAACTTTCCTTCTAGAAGAGTTTTTTTAAGGGATTTGAATTCCTTAAACCTTCTAAGCGTCTCCTCAAATTCTTTAGATTTGAGGAAATAGATCTAGGTATTTCTAGATAAGTCATCAACAAAAATTACATGTCTGATGTCGAATGTGGACCTCTTTATTCAACACAAACGCAACATAGTCATTGCACAATCAATGAACTCACAAAGACAAACATGGATTGTTTGCTCTGCAAGCGTGATTGAAGCGACCTGTTGCCTCCTAATTAGGAGTGATTGTTGCAGTTTACCCTCAGAACGAGAGCCAACAACCTAACCTTCTCTAA